>APFE030229619.1:13101-100689 GCA_000404065.3 Pinus taeda
CATCGGGATATGGATTGTGGTATAGACAGGAGGATACATATTGGGCAGGGAGCTCAATGGACGACATCAAGTACTATCATATCAGAGATTGTGTGCAGCGGAGGATCATGTTACTTTCATACATTCCAACGGAGGATCAGGATGTTGATATTCTGACGAAGGCTCTCACCAGGAGCAAATTCGAATACCACCGAGGCAGGATAGGGGTTGCCGATAATCCATATCTTGTCGAGAGGGAGTGTTGAGATTGCAACAAGATGATGGAGCTTAGTGAAAAGAGTCGCCTTCACTAAGTGGGCCCGCAGGCAAATTATGGCGCAGTCTATTTTTAGACTATGTCTATTTTTAGACATATGGATCATGTCTATGAGTTACAGGATGTTGTTTATGGATGATTGGTCAAGTTGGAAAAAATAGATGGACTTCTATTTTTAGACAATAGTGGTGACACTGTCAAGTCTAATTATAGAGCAGCCAAATATTATTAGCTTATAATAATATTTAGACTATAAACTTTATCTTATTCTCTTGGAGCACTTCAGTTTGAGATACATATGTGGCACATGCAGCTGTCAGAAGGAAATACGTTTTCTTTGGGGTCAGTTGAGGTGTTGCATGCATGACTTCAGTTAGAACTCAATCAGTTGAGTTTGGTGGAGTTGATTGTGGAGTTGATGGAGTTGTGTTCAGTTTGACTTGGTTAAACTAGTTGTAATTAGTCTAACTGCAAATAGACTAATGATGAGTTGTTAAACTAATTATTAACTCATAATGCAACTAAAGAATACATTAGTTAACTCAGTTTCATGTCAATGCATGTTCAGTTCAGCAGGGACAAGTGTTAGAGGATCAGATTGCTATCAGTTGTGACTATAGTTGTGCATGAGGATTTGCAAAATCAATGGGATTGAGTTATGCCAATGATAATTGGCCAATACCAAGTGATTATAGCCTCTACTCACGTGATTCCTAGTGTGAGTGATTCTTTTTGAGGTAAATACGAGTTTGGTTCAACCATTCTCATCCATTCTTGAGCAGGTATTGAGCAGTGGAGGCAGGCAAGCAGTGGAATAGATTTGGAGATCATATATGAGCTGTATTGTGTGTAACAGGTGGAGATAGTGCTGGATACTTGTGAGAAGTATTGACTATTGTAATGTTACATGTTCTCAATCATTAATATACAGATAGTGTGGGGTTTTCAGCTGTAAGCTTTCCCCGGGTTACATACTGTGTTAATGTGTGCATGCTCTTGATGTTTTATTGTTATTGATGCTGCTATATTGATGATCAACGTAGAGGAGCTTATGTATTGTGTATGTATTCCGCAATAGTACATGATGAGGATAATCTCCATTGAATATGTGTTTATTATTCAAAAATCTATACAAATAATGGTCTAGCCTATGTATGGACAGGAAGTGACTAGGAAACTGTGAACATACCCAAAATCAGGGTTTTGTATTATAAGATCTTGAAATTCCACTTTCTAAAGAAGGATTTTGATTCTAACTTTGCAGGTTAATGTTCTTGGGACACATTTGTGGATAGCAGAAGATCCAAGCCGATGGTTATTTTCCTAATGTGACAAAATTCCATGTAACACATCCCTAGACCCAAGCCCTTTAGGTTTGAGAAAATATAGATTTATTATCTCGATTTCTTGCAAAGCATAACTGTTGTTCACTTGAGATAGTTTTTGGCTAGAAAACTAAGCCAAGGCACTAGTAAAGTTTTTTTGCAAGAGAGCTTTTGATTCAAATCAAAACATATTTTATGGATTGTAGGTTAATACCTTTCAAATATCTAATCAAAATGATAGCTTCCAACTAAGGAAAATAACTAATTGGATTGATTGTGGTGATATAAGGAAAAGGAAAACATATAAAATATTTACAACATTCGTCGAATACTTTGAGATCTATTATTGCAGAAACTGTAGAGGAATAATATCCCAATTGTTCTATATCATAACAAAAACTTAAATTATATGAAATATCAACAATAATCTAACCATTTAATCAGAGGTATGATAAAAACAAAACTATTTTATCATAAATCTATGTGTATAACATGAAATTGCCAGGAGTTACGAAAATTGATTCTTAATTTAGCATCTTATGCATATCTCATATAACTTGAAACAATTGCAGAGATGAAAATAGAATGTAAACTCACAAAGGAAAACTAATCTGGAAGATATGCATTCCGATGAGTTGATGGAAGAATATCTTGATTAAAAATTGTAGTGATATTGTTCTAAGATACAATAATAAACTTTGACTCTCAAAATTCAAACCATGGAAAATTTTAGGGGCTAATATTCGTAGGTGGGCTAATTTTCCATGGTTTTTCCAAAAAAAATATTCGCCAATTTCCTTTTTTTCTAAAAACTAATCCGCCCAAGTTTTGTAATATAAAATTATTTTACCTTAAATATTGCCAAAATTATATAGAGAGTATATATAAAAACATAACAAATTTGAATGTTTTTACAAAGATATCACCAAATATTTTATAGTTTTCATATTAGATACTAGCAAGATTCACCGAGGTTTCTAACTTTACGATAAATTTCCATCCTTAAAACTTTCCCTGGTTCAAACCCTTCCTTTGATTTCTCCTTGAGTGTTTATACAAAATATTACAACAAATTATTGTCACAAAAGCAATTTTCTAGGGAAAAACTAATAAAAATAGAAAGAGTTTACAAATGTCTAGTAACTTTTGTTCATTTTTCCCTTTTTCTAGCTGAATTTTATTCAATGATGGAATACAAGTTATTTTGAAACAAAAATTCAGAAAAGCTCTCCTAATTTGATAGTTGGATAGCTATATGATATCATTTTCCTATAGGAAATATCCAAATATATGTATTTTTAGTATGTTGGAGTAGTTGAAAATATCATTTTCACTTGACAATGAACATACAAATTGTCCATCAACTTATCTACTATGGTTGGCCCCTTCAACATTCCACTCATGTTTGAAAATTTGATGGAATGTTCTTTGGTTCTTAATAAAAATTCTATATATGCATCGAGAGACATCAAATTGCTACTTTGATCCCAATAGGAGGGTAAACCCATTTCCTTTAAAACATTAAACCTAGAATTAAGTAAATCAACCTCCTTTTTAATAAGTTCGTGTTTATCTTGTGCATGTTGTACACAATTTCTCTTAGTTAAAACATTAATGACCTCAATGATTACATAAGTTTTGTTATTTGTACCGATAGCTCTCAATTGTTCACAATTTCTAGTGTTGAGAAACTTTACTATTTTAGTAGCAATCTTAGGTTTGTCTCGTATCTCTCTCTGGATCCTGTTAATGGCCTATTATTATTGTACACTAGTTCTAATTCATCTCAAATGATTCTAATGGATCACCACATCTTCGAAATACTAGTCACTAGTTCTCCCCAAAGAATTTTCCAAGCCTCAACAAAGAACTATGTTGCCACTAGTTGATTCTTCAACCAAACTATTTCCTTCTGTAATCTTGCTTTTAATTCTTGATCAGTATGAATAGTTGCATTTCTTTCAACTAGTTCCTCCATGAGATTATTTATCAAAAATTCTTCACTAAGAGTATTTTATTAAGGTTTTCAATTTCAATATCCTTAATACAAAAAGTTGGCATCATTTCAACAAGCTTCTTAGAAGGATCATCCTTGTTGTGGATGGTGCTTGGTGTTGAAGAAGTTGTTGCAAAAACTTGTTAAATCTATTCTCTTGTAAAAATTTCAATCTGTTGTGCATATTTTTCAAGTTGCTTATTCTACTCAATTATTAGGGACAATAATTGTTCTTTTTCTTTTTGTGCAACTTCTAACTAAGAGTTTGAACATGTTTAGTTAGTGGCATTTTCATCTTTCTTCTTATTACTTGAATATCAATGTCTCTATATTTGATTAAGGCCCATATAGTAAAGGATTCATTTGGATTTATCCCCATTCTAATTATACACTACTACAATTCATCAATCGTCATTTGTGGTGGTAATGTTGGGTACAATGATTTATGGTGGTAATGTTGTGTCACCTAGGGGTGAATCATGATTCAAGGTCAAACCTACTATTGATCCCCTTTTCAAATAAAAAATAATGTTGTTGATTTATATGCCCTAATTTGGTAATTTGTGACTATGAAGAGATGTGTTAGGGTAGTGACTAAGTATTGCACATGTGCTATCTATTTAAGCATTGAGAGGCTTTCACAGTGCAACATATTATATATCATCTTTTGGATAAATTTTATTAATTCATTAATGTGTGACCATATCCATGAGTATTAATCTCAATTGATTGATTTCTCATTATTTAAACTAGTTCACTTAGCACTCATTGCACTAAATGATGCTCACATGGGTGAAGATGTGGGATTGATACTAGAGAAATGAATTAGATAGCATCAATAATCATCTCTAAGGCTTACACTCAATAACCAAGACTTCCCAGGAGGTCACCCATCCCAAGATTCTTTTGACTCAAGTCCACTTAACCGTGGAGTTTTTCCCATGATTAATTCGCTTAGCTTGCTACCCCATTTCAAAAACCTTAACAAATATTGAGCCTTATGAGCTATTCAATAAGAGCTCCCTTCACTCTTTTTACTTAAGCATCGATTACATATTGATAAATACATGGTAACAGTATTAGTTACATATTGATAAATACATAGTAAAAGTAGTAACTAGGTTAATGAACATGAGACAAAATATTCAAGTGGCATTTGTACTAGGGTTGGAATTTTAAATACATTCCACCTTCTAATTTGATGGTTATAAAATTTTTATTAGAATAGCTAAGCATTTCGTTTAACTTTGGTGACATGTGTGTTAAGTTTATCGCCATTTTTTATAAGTAAATCAACTCATGACAAGTAATTCTTGCATCAAATTCCATCCTCGATTCCAACTGCCTAAAGAAAGACCCATGAGAGAAGGAATGGATGTATATTTAGGGATATAGAATGATTTTTACATCAAGTATGGTGTGTAAAATATGTCTTTATGATATAATATCTAATACATAAATGGCATGTACTAGTGTTGGTTTCCTTCAATTTTTGTATATTAGGATCTTGAGGAAATATAGAATGAATTCCAAATGAAGTTTATACATCATAAAATGTTAGCGCTCTTCCTAATGAATTTTAAGTTGGGCCATTAAATGAGGTTTCATCATTTCAACCAATGTCCCAAGTTAAAATGCCTTGGGAAAAGTAAAAAAATTGCCTAGCGTATAACCTTTCTAGTGTAGACGTGCTCGATTTGTTAGCCAAACATCATAGTTATGTGTGGATGGGATCCAACTATATTGACCTAATGAATGGAATCATACAAATATACTTGGTTGCACATGATTCTAATCAATTATTTACTTATGGAGCCTAGTTATTGTCCATGACTATGATGGAATTTGGATCCCTCTATAGAAACTATCTACAAGGTAGCAAATGACCATTTTGGGTGTTGTGCTACAAAGAGTTCATGAGGAGTATTGACACAACAATAGAAGTTGTTGCAATCAACAACTGCTTCAATCATTGGTATTAGATGATGGTTGATAGTTGATGGGATCACCATATTGTTGTGAATACCCTTTGAATTGAAATTATAATGAATATGGAAAGTAGTACCAACTTGAGTTGGATTGACATTATAGTCATATAAGGGAGAAACTACCTAGTAGAGGAGTTTTCTATGCTCAATTATGTGATTATTCTTCATTAGTTATAGTAAGACTGCTCGATTACACAACTATTATTTGTGTATTAGTGATTTAATGTGAAATAAAAAATGTCAAGTGGATTCTTTAACTGGGTTAATATAGAGAAAAAAAAAAAACCAAAATAGCAAAGGCACAGATTGAAACACAAAATTTACCTTTGAAACCTAATGTGAGAAAACCAACTAGAAAGGAATAATAATGCATTTTGTCTTTTATATTTTGGAGGTCACAATACAAATTTCAAAGTGATCCAAGCTTGTTGCAAAGATATGAGACACTATTGTATATTCTTATACAATATGATTCTCTTGGTCCTCCCCTTTAATATCACCTCCAACTTGCTAATTGTACCATACAACAATAATGGTGGCTAAAGAAATTGAACTCGTTTCCCTTATTTTAGTAGATTTTTGAAAGCTTGGATCAAAGTTAGGTATATGATTTCATAATTGTCCTACGATATCCATGACGCTTATAGAAGTCTCTAGTGGATTCCCATGCATTACTACATCCACATTTGTGAATTATGGTGAGATAATAGGGTTGCCTCTTAGACCTATAAAGAATAATTAAACTATTACCTTGTTGCAATGTATTTCTCATACTGAATTTGTTTATCAAAATAAACCCCCATTAAAAATATATTAATATATAAAATACAAAGAAAATCTCTAAAATACATGTATTCAAAATTCCATACCTTAAATTAATTACACTTATTACATTTCAAATTACACAAGGATGATTAAAATAAAATTAGGCTCTCATTATTTTTATAGTAAATGATTAAAAAAATTCAAACTTTTAAGAGTTATAATTGAAAAATTATTTATATAAAATAGAATAATTATATTATTTCTACATTCTCTACTTTTTCAAAAAACTTTATATGTTATTTTTAAACTATAATATTTTATAATTTTTTAACATTTCCAAATCTTAAGAATTAACCTTTCTAATACCACCGAACTTTATATGCTATTTTTAAAACTATTATATTTCAAGATTTCTCAAAACACATAAAAACAGCAATAATAATATAATTTGTTGCACTTTTATCTTTGTTGGGGGCAGTTAGATTTCTTCAGACAAAGTGGGACCCTGGGACCCACCTCAGACAATGGATATGGAAGTTCATGCACATGTTTCACTTCTCTGCCTTTTGTTGGTAATCATTTTGTTTTTTCATTGAAATTCAATGAATAAATGAATATATTATTAATTCCATGGCATCCAAAGTCCTCTCATCATATCTTGACCTTAAATAGATATATTGTTAATTCCAGGGCATTCAAAGTCCTCTCATCTTATCTTCACTAGAAACAAATTTCCAAGTGATTAGAAACTGAGTGGTAGGATGTGAGCATTGAGATTAGGGACACATGGAGAGGGCCTAGAAGGTTTTGACTTGTGTCCCCACACCGACCACTTAGCATGACCAAAGTTTGTTGTGAGCATGACCACAAATTGGACCACTTAGCATGACCAAAGTTTGTTGTGAGCATGACCACAAATTGGAGCCCCACAACCGACATTGGACGAAGAAGTGAATATCGTATGGTGCCTCAACGCCCCCACATAAAAAAACTGATTCCATGAACACTCATTACATTATAAATATTTGGGTACATAACATGTTTGTGCGGTACGATTTGAAAGTTAGTTGGATTATTTGTGGTACATAACATTTTATCTTTCACATTGCCTAACCCTATTTTACATATCAATATTTATAAGAATATTATATACAAATAAAAATTCCATTCTATTTTCATGTTATATATTTACTGTATTACAATAAAGTTACATGTTCGAATACAAATTTTCAAGGGAAAATTAATAAGAAAATGAAAGATGGTGTATTTTAATTAAATTTATATTATCAGATTACAATATAGATTATAAAGCAATTTAAGAGTGTTGTGAAGATATAAGAAAGTATGATATTTTGATGTTTCTATAATCTATATATATTTTAAGTATATTTTTCACATTAATGATTATGATTATATTATAGAACAATAATAGTGGTTAGTAAAAGTGAACTCATTTTTGTTATTTTAGTAGGTTTTTGATAGTTTGAACTAAGGTTAGATTCATAGTTCTATAAACATCTTCAAATATCAATGATTCTTTTGAAAGTGTCTAGTGGATTCATATACATTACTAGCTTTATGTGTGGGAATTATGATGTGTTGATATAGCTGCAAATAATCAGATCATTACTTTGTTGGTGGTATAACTTTCTCATATATATTCCATTTGACCAAAACTAACCATTATTGGTAAGATATATATGTGTAGAATGCATTAACAATCTCTAAGATGCATTTATTCAAGGTTTGAGACCCCAAAATTACAAGTATTTCACCCAAAAATAAATGACTATTCCACTTTATCATTACAATTTTTCGGGCTTTAAACTAAACTAACCCTTCAGTTACCAAATTCTATATTACAAATTCTAGAGCATCAATAATATCTTAAGATAATTATATAGATTCATCTTTGATTGTACCTTCCTAATAACATTAGTTTTAAAAGACTCAGGGAAACCATTCCTCAACTTTCTCATTGGAGTACCATTTGAGCATGAGTGATAGGTGACCCTTCAATTCTACTTGTCAATGTTCTTATTGACCTTTATAATCACCATAATCTTTTGCAAAATCATGACCTCTAATAATGCTGCATCTAATGCCAAAACTTAAAAAAATAAAATAAGATTTAGCTAATTTAAAACATCAAAATTTACCAAATATAATTTAAAAATGACTTATATAAAGCAAATATATAAATCATTATTTTTATATTTTGAAAAATTCATATCTCATAGATTTGTTTTTTTTTTTAATGCCCTTTCCTTAATAGCAGAAAGCTAAAAAAAAATATTCCACTTTAAAAAAAATAATAAAAAACCACTTTCAATAATATAATGTTCCAAAATTCCAACATAAAAGGCAGGAAAATATATATTTTGTTACACTTTTTCCGAACATTTTTTGCACAGACTTCTTAAATGGTATATAGAATGAGACAAGGTGGGACCTCATTGTTTGTCATGGTACAAGGGACAAGGGACATCGTGTGCGGGCTGCTCCTCTATTTTATAATCTCCGCCAAAGTCAATAGAAACGATTTCTTCATATCTGCCGGCCATGTAACGTATTGCCACATATAGGTATCTATGCCTTTAGGAAATCTCTCCAACAAAATCCATGCATTTTTTTTTTCAATACCGTTGTCCGAATTGGATTTGCATTGGTACTCTGGTTATTTTTTTTCATTATTAGGGTTGTTGGTACAATATAAAATATAATTATCGATAACAAGAAATATTATCCATAACATTTATTTCTTGTTGCATCTTATTTTAATAAATATGTTTGTTGCAATTTAGTTTAATAGATATGTTTTTACAAGTTAGTTATAATTTTTTCTATATCAAATTTTGTAACAATTTTGGAGGCATATCTATCTTTTAACCATGGTAGTCTTTTTTTCCTGGGCACACAAACTTTCTCATCTTCTAGAGTAATCAACATTGGAAATGGTAAGCAATGTTTTCTTGTTTTGATTAATTTTGAATTTATTAATACACTCTCTTAAAGTCCTTATCTTCAACGTAATTCTCTCTGTATGGTTCATGGAAGAACCAAACCATGTGCATAATAGTTCTTAGATTTCTAATTGTTGGTGCTCACAATCTGTTGACGACTCTGGATGATTCGACAATAGTAGGGGTTCTCCTTGTTATGAAGTCACAACTAGACATCACACTATTTAGGATAAAAGCCCCATCCAAATACCAACCCAACTACCATTGTGTGTGTGCATTTTTCTCTTGGAAATTGAATGCAGAGGTGTGAGACCAAGTGTAATATGTTAGAAAAATGAGGACGAGATCAACTCTCCACTAGAATCTTACAAAACATGATATAAGAATACAACAACAACATCATGAGAAAGAGCATGCCTTAAGGAAGCATTAGATAGTTGAGACTAACTAAGACATACGCAGCAGGAAAGTGCTAGAAATTAACTACAAATTCATTCACAATCAATCACTAATATTAACATTGAATGAAGAGCAAAGATCAAAGCCAACACACAAGCTCCATGAAAATGAATTTAGTTTATAAACATGTAACTGACGTGCAAACCACATGCATACATAATTGGAATACCATATAGCTAATATAACAACAGAGGAATTGATGCAGGAGCATCTAGACCTAGCCAGGAATGTGATGGTGTGGTCACATGTTGTGGCTAATGAAAGTTTGGAAGAAGAATTGGTTATTTAATTTTATTAATTGCAAAATATGTAAGTAGTTAATTATTGCCTAATTCTGAACAGAATTGGGAAATAAGTGGCAAATGATCCTCCTTGTGTGGAGATCAAGCCAATTAGCTATATTGATTAGTTAGAATAGGATGTGATTTCTAAAAATATTGTGAAGTCCTTCATTTGTGGAAGGAGATGGTTAGATAGAACATATATGTAATTTCCTTTCTTTTCTGGAAGGGGAATTTGAGACAGAGAGGGAGGATTCACGAGGGAATTGTAAGCCTACAGGCAGATTAGGAATAGAGGCCACTAATTGAAGAATTAGGCCAAAGAGGAAGGATTCAGAAGAGCAGAATAGTGCGTGGATTGTAATTGAAATATAGGTCTTTTAATTTGTGTAATCGGCCAAGGCGAGACTTTGTAATCGTTTTATGTTGAATGAATGATTGTTGTGTTTATGATTGATTATCGGGCCTACGGAAACCCTTGTATGCTTTCAGATTCTTTGTATTAAGGTCGGGTGATTATCCCTTAGTTTTTTTATGTTTAAACGCCTACCGTAAGATTGATAGAAATTGGGGCTTTATTTTAAATATCATTGTTTGATGCGGGTTGGCGAAGTCTATTTACTTAGTTTTGGTCTCGCAAGTGAAAAACCCAATTTCCACTAAGAATGAGCGCAAAACATATTCGGATTTGGAATCTGGACTAAAACCATTTATAGACGAGACTCTATACTTTATCAGGTTTGAAAGTCTGATCGGATCGACACTTTGAAGCGGAAGGAGCCTGGCAAGTGAATTTGCGACTTGCGATCAGCTGACTCAATTGTGGCCGTTAGATCGCGATTAACCGTGGCTGTTGGATCACGGAAAGTGGTTTCGAAACAGTGCATGGTATTTTAGGTGGCTCAAGAGCTGTAATCTGTATTGAATGACAGTCGCCCAATCCCATTTACCCTTTGACACATAGCAGCGAGGGTGAATAGGGAAACCGCTTTATCGGGCGATTAATTCCTGTTTTTATTCTCCGCCCGAAATAAGATGTGGGTCGTTGGATGCACTGCGCGTAGATCGATGGTGGAGAATCAACACGTCAATTTAAACATTGAAAGTGAATGTTGACCGTTGGATTGGAAAAGGGAATGAACAGTGGAGATCAGCCGATTGGAGATCGGTGATTGGAGCGCGCAGTAGGAAGGTGATGGACCAAAGGATGGATCCACCGATAATTATAGAAGCGGATGTATAAAATTTGAGTTCTGGTTAAAGCGTTCGGAGCGGGGTTTTGTTTGATTTCCTGTGTTTCTATGTATTGCGATAAAAAGTGTTGATCAGGGTTTTAAGGAAAAAAGTGGAATAAAACACTTACAATAGTGTTGTGGAGTCTCGATAAGTTTAATTGGTCCTGGCTTAAAGCAAAAGCATATGAGAATGCTTTCGATATATATATGAGGGATGAAGCTTTGAAGGCTCATCAAGGGTGAATGGTTCCGATAAGGGGTTTTAGGGTGTGGCAGCAATATGGTTGCATCAGGAATGCATGGGGATCAATGCATGAACTGAAAATCTTCTGATTAATATCCCTGTCCATTCAAATACAAGTACAACAAGCTCATCAAAACCTAATAGTGGGATGAGATCAGTTCATATCATCTTCATAATATAGCATTAGTCTTACAATCCCTCCACATATAGGCTACCAAGAGTGCATGCTTTCAGGTCCTCAAGCACAAAATAGCAATTTCATTACTAGCCTAGCTTAAGTGCTAAAAGTCCCTTCAAATGAGGCATGAGGTTACATTTATAGAAATGAGGACGGTGAACCTTCACCTTCTCCTATGAATTTTGGACTCCCTTGTGACCTTTCGACTTCCAATTGACTCTTTATCTCCCCTAGGACTTTTATACTTCCACCATGAATTTTCAGCTTCTCAATGAACTTTAATGTTCTCTCTTTTGTCCTTTTCATGATTTCAATATTTGTCATTTATGACAAATCAATAATAATTGAAATTAAATAGGCATTGACATAATATCTCGCGAGATATGGCGCCTTGTAGATGCCTTCATCCCATTCTAGGGTTATCTTGATGTTGAGTTGACTCTTAAATGGTTGCCATGTATTTATGAAGGATTCATAAATGAATGACTAACAATCACTCTAGAAGTTCAATCCTGCAAACATACACAACCATTAATTAGGAATCAAGATAAACATTCCTTAATAAAATTAAAGCACTTATTGCAAATAAACTTTGAATGAGTAAGATTTCATAGCCCACGTGACGATGGTATTAAAACTGATTGGTTGAGTCTTCCTTGGTCCCTTGCGAGGATATTTCAATCATTAGCTCTTCGTGTATGACCAATATACAAGTCTTCTAGCATTTGGGGTCTCCCTTCGTGTGTGTGAATCTAGTCATATTTTTCTTTTCGCATGGTCTATCATATGCAACTCAATCACCTTATTCAAACCCAAACTTGATAAATGCCTTGTGCATATTGTTGAAAATATGGCATCTTTAGTCAATATTTTTTTTTCTAGCAAAACAAACTTTAAAATTATATTTTTTTGGTTCAAGTCGGCTCCAATAATTTCAAGTCGGATGGCACCATTTGGTGGGTCTCCTAACCCCAAACAGGCACATATAAATATAAGAAAAGTGGAGGACAAAAAGGTCAAGCAATTTGATCTCCAAGAAGACAAAAATTTGATCTGAAACTACTTCGACTTCTCTCACACATGTAAAGGAGTAAAAGACTAAAGTTTCAACTGTGTTGAATTCAAACTACTAACCTCGGAACATTGATTGTTCAAGGAAGTGGGTTGACCAAGTTTTGAAGTTGTTTTGACTCCACTGACCAACATTTGACCTCAGGTTTGACTAGCGAGTTGACTCCACCCTTCACTGAGATTTTCAAAGGGTTGACTAGGTTTTACCTATTAACCGAAGCTATAGTTCGGACCTGCAACTTTGACTGCAACGTTGACCAAGGCGTTGACCATATTTTGAGGAGGTTTGACCATTTTGACTGGAAGTTTGACTAGTTTATCTCAGTTATATATTCGCAAGTGTTGAACTAATTTTTGAATTATCAAAGGGTTGACCTTTGAACTGTTTATTTGTAAGACATTCACATTGGATTACTGTTTCTCTCTCTATTAAGGAAAGGTTGTTGGATTTCTCCCTGGGAGAAGGATTTTCCCAAGGTAAAAATACTATTATGCATTATCTATATATTCTTATGCTCTCTTCTTCTCTACTACTCTTTATGGTTATGATTTTTTCAAGTATAGTTGTTGAATGATTACTATGCTCTAAATATCAAAATTGAATGCTCTATTGAAGTACATTGTTATCAAAAAGTAGTTACCATTGTTGAAAAATTTACTAGGCCCATTTTGATCTAGAAAAGCAACATGGTATCAGAGCCAAGGTAAAAGATCTAGAGCCTTGAGAGCATCATTCAAGAGCAGTCTCAAGGTCAAGATAAGAAGCATCTTCAAATCTCGTCATGAATTCCTTCATCAAGACCGAAAACAAGCTTGAAGGGGCTACAAATTTTAGGGCATTGAAAACCAAATTAGACCTATTTCTTGCAAGAAACTAAGTGTTGGATATTGTGAAAGGAGCTAAGTGAAAATGCTAGTCCCGCAAAAAAGGAGAAGTATGAAGAAAATGATCTTTTTGAAAGGAGAATCATTGTGTAGTCTATTAGACATCATTTAATACCATACATTTTTGTCATGAAAATTCCAAAGCAATGTATGATGCTCTTGTCAATCTCTACACCATCAACAATACAAATCAATCCTTGAATTTAAGGAATCAACTTCATAACAACAAAATGATAGAAAATGACGTTGTTGCATCCTATTTTGTGAGAGTATCTCAACTAAGAGACCAGCTAAAGGCTATTGATGAACATATACCTGATAAGGAGTTGGTTACAATAAAAATCAATGGTTTGCCTCATTCTTGGAACTCTTTTGTATCAGGTATCAGTGCAAGAGAAAAATGTCCAAAGTTTGAAGAATTATGGATTGCATGCACCCAAGAAGAATCAAGTATTCTCAACAGAGGAGTAATGACATATCTCAGCGAAGACCCTCAAGATTTTGCGGCCCATGCTAAAGGTTCTATGGGTAAGAAAAATTGTGTAAAGTTTCGGAGAAAAGGAAGGAATTCTACTCCTCAAAAGTCTTCAAAGAAAGAATTTGATATGTCAAAAATTGAGTGTTATTCTTGTCACAAATATGGAAATTTCAAGAGTAATTTCCCTCTCTTGAAGAAATATCATAATAGAAAAGGGAAGCAAAGTGCCACAATAACCAAAGTAGAAGAAAAAGAGCCCTCATCCAAAAGAAGATCTAAGAATTAGTATTTTGATGATGAACCCTATTCCTTCTATTATGCCCTTACTAGTGCCATTTCAGGACATGATGAAGTTTGGATCATCGATAGTGGTGCATCAAGGCACATGACAGGTTTGAAAGACAATCTCACTGAATTAGTGGGGAAGAAGATTCCCCAAAAGGTGGAACTTGGTGACAATGGGAAGCATGAAGTCAAAGGTATTGGATCATCCTCCTTTCAAATGGAATCAAGTACAAATGTTTCTATCAACAATATTCTTTATGTTCCAAGTTTAAAGAATAACTTTCTATTAATTTCATCTGTGGAAGACAAAGGATATAAAATTTAATTTGTAGAAGGGCAAGTACTTGCATGGAAGAATAACACCTCATTCGAATCAACCAAGATTATTAGTGTACGAGTTGGAGGATTTTATCATTTTTTGGGAAAATATGTTCAAGGAATACTCAATAATACTACTTATCTATGTGAATTATGACATAGAATGTATGCTCATATTCATCATGAAGGTCTACCTAGATTGAAGAATTATGTAAATGGTGTTCCTGAACTCAAGATAGAGAACAAAAGTGTTGCAATGAATTTCACAAGCAAGGAGCTATTTCTCCGCAATCCTCTATCCGAAAAGGATCACCAATTCACAAAAGGAAAAATGGATAATGGATAGATATATCAATCCCAACCCAATGCTCACACATGAAAAATACAAGAAATTCTAGATGTTATAAAGAAATAGCATGGACCTAGCCTCCTCGCAAGTCAGTGAAGGGATTTGAGTTCATTGCAGAATCCAAACACTCCACTCGAACAATCTTCTTCGCCTACACTTGATCTCAACACCTGCACACAACCACAAACACTTAAGGATGGAAAACGATATTCCTTAGAAGATATTCAACTCAAAACACCATAGAATTAATATGTGTAATTGTTGCAAACATGTAAATACAGGGAGGAACATGTATTTATATTAATCCAAAATCAAGATACAAATATACCTTCATTCCATGTCTCCTCTCAAAATTTAGTAGAGTCTCTCCACTATAATAAGAAAATATCCATGAAAAAGAAGGACTCTAGTAGCATAAACCTCACAAATGTTGTCTCTCTCAGTAGAAATATGATGCTAAAGAATAACTTTGGATCTCCAAGATTCTAACTATAGCTCTTGCTAGCCTGACCTTCTCAAGTGGTCTAGTATAAATAGGATGAAGAGAGCTCCTAAGAGGATGAATGAGGATTCTCAATATGACAAGAAGTTATGGAAGCTTCTCAATGATAAGCCCTAGCCAGCTCAAATAGGTGATGAGTCAAAATGATCTCCTAGGAACCACAAGACTCTAGAAATATTCCCTAGTTGTAGACACATAACGGGGAGAAATATACTACATTCACTCTCATAAGGAAAGTTGTCAATGACTGAAAGATTCCAATCGCTGTGCTAAGCCATTATCCATGTGAATGGCTGTCATGACTGGAAAAATGAAGGTCTGAGACCTAGAAAAGGGTCAATCAGTATGATGTCTCAGAGGCACTAACCTTAGGGATAAAAATAGGATGATAACAGATGCCCCCTCTTGTATGAGGCCTGAAGAGAAGATGATGGCCAAAATACATTATGACAGAACTCAAAGGTCAAAGCAAGAGTGAGGATACAAAGTCAAGGATCCAGATCAAAGGACATTGGATTTGAAGTCTCATCTGTGCTGATAAAATCCCTGAGGTGGGAATACACTGTGGATCCATGACATGAAATGCTAAAACATGGCCACGAAGACATACATAGTGGATCTGTGTAATTCAATAGATTGACCATAGCCACCAACAAATACAATGTGGATCTATGTCATAGTATACATCAATAGGACTATGGACGCATGATAGATATATAAGTGTCTCATATAGCCCTCAAGGTACATAAATGATACATAACTCCAATGCAGGTTGGGAAGGATTCCATATAAGAGTGAGTTGTCCCTAACCCAGGTTCTTCGACATAACCCCAATGGTACGAATCTCCACATGCAAATAGATGAGCTGATGTCAAGCATGGTATAAACTGCCTAATTACCAGCCAATGAGGTAAACCAATAACAAAAATGAGGGAATCCACAAATGAGGAAAATGGAACCCAAGGTACCTAGTATAGTATACCAAGTGTGAATAAATGAGTTAAGATTGAAAACCAGTGAACTCAACCATTCAGGAGCCAATTATGTAAACCCAATGTCGATCGTGAGGAAGCCTATCACTGAGGTGCGCAAGCTCCAAGGTACTACTAGTTCCTAGATTAAGCTCTTAGATAATGAGTTGAAGTCGACAAGAGAAGATCCGTCAAAGGAGGGCCTTGATGAATCCTTCATCAATCGACATCAAACATATCAAGATGATGTGATGTGTGGATGAAGTCATGAAGCGATGAAGTACAACTGACATAGGGATGACCAACTAATAAAGGTCAATAGGTTACTGCAGATGGCTGACACAGGTTGAAACTTCCCTTGAACACACAGTGACACAACACAAGAGTGACTTGGAAGCATGACTAATGAGCACCTTGTGATATCATACAATGACGTAGGAGGCATAGAAGCATGCTCCATATGACTGGAAGAGTAACTAGTCAGAGTAGATAGACTCATAAGTATGGTACAACTCCTAGGAAAGGTAAAGCCCAAGTGTGAGATAATGAAACAGATAGGTGTCATGTTTAAGGGTGATGCAAAGGATGTTGATGTTTGATGACTAATGGAAATAAATGTTCCCTCCCTTATATTTTTATAGGTTCTTTTTTTGTAAAGTTATCCCCCAAGCCCGAAAAAGAGATAAAAGTGTACAAGGGAGAAAGTCCTAGCCATAGTAGACTAGGGTATTCATTTTTCGTAACTAGTTTATCCCAGTCCATAAAATGGTTAAACTTATACTGGGTAGATGACCCTTCACATACTTTTACTCAATAATCTTTTCTAAATTAAGGAGTTTGAAAAATGCTTAAAGGAAACTCCTCCTAGAGGAATGAGTGGTATAGAGGATAACAACTAGTTTCAGTAATGATGGAACTGCTCATGTCATAATGAGCACAAGAGGTTGGCTAATAAGACCACTCATTGTAGCGGTTCCTCCAAGAAAGGGTAAAATACCAAGTGAAAGTGGATGATAAGCCAAGCAGATGATGATGATGGAAGAGAGAAAGCAAGGCTCATTGTGCAAAAATAGGTTGATAAAGAGTGGAAATCACAAGGGATAAAAGTAGTAGAATCCTCTTGGGGTATAGCAAGAAAAAAGATGAAGAAGAGGACTTGCACTCTAATTCTAAGTCATGGTGGGTCAGAAGGAGGCATTTCAAAAAGAGGTAAAAATGAATACATGGACACCAATACAGCAAAAGGGTGCTAACTAGGGTATCCATGATCAGGTAAGATCTACTGCCAATCGACATTGTACATAACATGATGGTAATCCACACATCTCATTTATTGTGCAACATGAAGGGTCTTTTGAAGGATTTGGAAATGTTTATGAATTTCATTGCGTTCAACCAAGAGGATGGATTTTCCATTTTCATTTTTCACCATGAAAAATATCCACCCTTTGGTTCATCTTATTATTTCCATGTGTTGTTTTTATCTTTCCTCAGGGGCTAGGACTAGGCCCCCTGACTTGGTCTCCACCATGAACTTGAATTCATGACCCAAATATGTTTGCAAGGAAGTGGTGGTGGCCAGAGAATCAACATTGTGTTTGTAGTGTGAGAATTGAGGGTGGTAGGGACTCATTGGCAAGGTGACCAACTAATTTTGGAGAGGTTGAGTATGTGGATTATTCTAGTCGTCAACTTATAATGTTCATTTGTTTCCTTGCACTTGGATTTAGGTACTTTGCTCCACTATTTCCATTCTTTCTCATTGTTGCCTCATGCAAATAATTTCTTTGATTTCTTTGTCTCATATTTGTTTTAATCAACCAGTATTGTCTTATAGGTTCTAGGGACCATCCTCTCATTTTGTTGCTTTGGTTTTCAGGGCTGCCTCTCATTCTTATCATATAGTTTAGACCCCTACTCTAGCTAGCCTATCTAGTCTCTTTATTTCCATCTTGATTACTTTTCTCTTGAATCCTCACACCCTTCACCCTTTCCTTTTTGACTCAACAATGATTTCCTTTCCTAAGTGACACCTTTAATCCCCTTCTAGCATCTAACATGCCTCGAACAAGCAAGAAGTTGTAGAGGCTCCTCTAAGAGAGTTAAAGGAAACATGCGAGGTCGTCAGTGCACCCATTTTTTTGCCCCATCGATATCACTCTCAAACCCCATACTTCATCTAGTTAGAACTTAACCATGCATCAACAAACGTCATGGGCGACATGGATGAATTTTTAGAAGAAAACATTTAGTCTTGATTGCTAAGGTGGTCCCTAGTCATGGTCACACACATGTGAGGTAGAATTAGTTTCGTTGTACCATCGGGTTATACTGGAATATTGAGGCTCCCCTAAGAAAAGTCTTGTTGGAGAGAAATGAAGCCAAGAAAGATATCTCTCTTTAGCTGGATGATATGCAGGTAGAACATCAACATATGTCTCTCGAGCATTATGACATGGCCCTTCGACTTGCCTGAATTAAGGCTATGCTTTCTAGAGGCAAAGATGTAGCATCCCCTGGTGCTCTAACAACTCCAATTGATGTTTTCATCTCTACTTGAGCATTGCCATGCCTCATCGTATTGATCGTGCCAACTCTCTTATGAACTCTTTTATGTTTCCTTTTTCTATGGTTTATGGGCAACATCGCTGCAATTTTGTTAAGATTAAATCTACGTATTACATTAGTAAATCATAAAGCTAGTAGTATGCTTTAGATGTCACTTGGTTACTATAAGTGGCATGCAAGTTTTTAGACAAAACATCATTTTTTCACCACTAATTTGGTTTCTCTAATAAGACACTATGACAGAAAATCACTAATATATCTCTCTCTTTTTTAATTAATCAATAAAAACTGAAACTTAAAAAAAAATATCAATCATATAAAACTTCATCAAATAACAAAATTATTGAATTTTTTTCCTTTTGTGAAACAACGTATATCATCAACATCCATCTCTATCTAAGTAGAACTAACACACCATCACTAACCTCAAAAAAGTTGTTTTTAGGAATCAAATAATATGAATTTGTAATTTATTTATTTAAATTTTTTTTTTGTAAAGTTATTTCTACCTTTTCAGGTTCAAGAGACGATTTACTAAAAGGGACCTTTGGAGTTTTCTTTTCCACTTTTTTTTCAAACTCTTTAATCATGATAAAGATGTTGAGTTTTACCTCCATCGGACTCGTAAAACTTAAACGCCACGAGACTCATCACCATGACGAGACTGAGCTTCTCCTTCCTAGGGCTCGTAAAAATTACTTGGATGGATTCATCCGAAGGGTGAACTTATATGGCAAGCATATGCTATCCCCTTCAAGCTTGTGAAAAAAAATATCGGGTACTTGCCAGAAATGGTGGGGGAAAAAGTGAAAGTGATCATCTCTTGTATTTTGTAAAGGCATCATGTCGCTCTTGAACATGACACTCATCTTTTGCTCGTGTCAGGTTTGGGAAATCCTCACTTAGTCACTTGCTTTCTTGGTTTTGGGGAATCCATTTTGCCTCTCATCTGATTATACCATTTTCGTCATCATGACCTTTGATCCTATGTTCAGTCAAATGCTTCCAAACTCTAGAGTCCTATCGCTGATATGTTCAAGAGAAGTCCTATATGCAATTCTTTACCGCTTATACACTGTCTAACTTTCTACTACAGTATTGGATCAAACTTATTTAATCTACTACATCCTTTTGTTTCATGTTGATGATGTGGAATTCGTTATGGCCCTCCTTCAATGGATCACTTCCTGTCGACTTCAGAGCTTATCCAGGAAGATGATCTAGAAACTCCCTTCCAGTACCTTGGAGCATGCATGCCTCAATGGCAAGTTCTTCACATTCGACGATAGGTTTACATCATTGACCTTCACTCAGATGGTTCCACGGGTGTTCAACTTCAGCTTCATTATTCACATTCGTGGATTGTGATGATTGTACCTTGAGAACCATTGTCATTATTGGTGGTTTCTCTCATGCTTGTTAACGGTTTACATCATTGACATAATTGATCGGTAATCAGTTGGTTTTCTATCATATTCAAATTCGACACATCTATTCACATGATTAGAATTCTTACATTGGCTGGGTCGAGACGGAGTGCAAGACCCTAGATTTTGTCTGGTAAAGTCCAGGTTGCATGGAGTTATGAGTTATTCTTGATTGTACACATGTTTCCTCTGGACGGATGGCTGTGACCATACCGTGGGTCCATATTCATGATCCTTTTTATTCAGATGGCTACGATCATACCGAGCATCTTTGCACATGATCCCTCCTATTAGGATGGCTGCGTCCATACCATAGATTCGTGTATTGTTAGATTTCTATTCATGTATCATTAGGCATGATCATCATACATGTCATATATGTATATGCTTGATTTTCAGGTTTCTTGAAGGTGTTTTTCTCGTCCTTGTAATGACTTGTATAGCATCTCAACCATCACTCCCTGTTTTTCCTTCATGCTTTAGGGGGCCTCTGTTAGATAGTGTTTTGTCACAAATTCTGTTCACTTCCTATCCATATCCCAAAGTGCCAAAATATTTAGTATTTTGCAGCATATCCATCATGATATACAGACCAAAGCCTCCATGAAGAATCAAACTAAAAATGCCCTAAATCCATTTTGGAGAAGGTTGCCTAAAAACCCAATTTTTGACATTAGCGTGTTTTACTCCACTCCCCGCCTGTGATGATGGCAGGTTTCTTAGTTATACAATCACACTTCCATCATAGGTTTTCATAGGAAAACCTACACTGAACCTACTCTGGAAGGTTTTCCCAAACTGGAGGAGAAGCTTTTCCCTCTAGAACCTTCAGGAACAACGAGTTGGATATTGGTTGTTGTTGATATGGTTGAGCTCTCTCATTTGGGCCTCATGATCTTATCATCATGGGATTTCCTCTTGAGATTTCGACCTTCCTCCCTTTTCTGTGGAGCCCTAACTCCCTCTCCCTTCCCATAAATTTACTCCCTTCCACCCCCAAATGGTTTGTCATTGATTGTTGCATCCTTATGTTGTGATTATGCTTACATGCTACCCATTCTAGTTTGGAGGAGTGTTTGAAGAGTATTTTCTTGGTTTTAGACATCCACCAAAAGGAGGTCTCCAACATCAAGGCATAGGTTGTATCCTTCCCTTTTTAACTTATTAATATATACATCTGATGCTCACTTTCCATAATTATGTAAATCTTTAAGCTATTAGCTTAATACTCCTTGATCTATTAAGTAGTTTATGTTTGATGTATGCCATATATGCTCTTGTATCTTTCATAGCTCTTTGATCTTCCTTGCAGGTACTCGGACATGAAGACAAAGTAAGGAGCGAGGCCTGGAGAAAAATATTCAAAGCCATCTCGAAGGATCGAGCGATTAGCATAAGAGCGAGGTCAGTGTCTCCTTCTCTCTGATTTTTTCGAACATATGCTAGGAAAGTGTATGTTAGTTTGTTGCTAGACCCACTCATTGGGCTAGACGGATCACCTCTATCTACAGAGGGGATTTTCCTTCACAACAGGCACATCTCGTAGGTATTTAAGAAATGGACCTCCTTACGTGATTTTGTGTAGTGGATGTAGAGTATTTATTCATTGAATGATGCAAGAAAGAAATCACAATTGGTCATTGCCTCTTGGTCCTTGGTCAGTGATGAGTTTGCCATCTCCAGGTCTTTGGGATTTCCTTACATGCTCTTCATGTCCTTGGTTAGTATAGAATATGAGGGTGAGAAGTTTGCACACAATATATTTGACATAATGTTGTTTCAAGCTATTCTTGGTTGAAATGGTTGGACAATCAAAGTGTTTTTCAAAACATTTCTACCTGGCTTGATCACCAATGCGATGTGGAATTCTTTTAAGATCTTCCATATTCTTGATCGTGAAATTCTCCTAGGTTATGGGGTTTCTTGTAAAATGTTTGATAAATCTCTCCAGCCAGAGGAATCTGCTCCTTTACCTGTGAAGGGAGAGAAAGGTTTAATCCCAACAAGTAGAGGTCCTGGAAACTTGATTTCCAAGAATGTCTCAATTTTTGTTAGATCTTTGTCTAGGGAATCCTTTTGCATAATGGTTGAAGAAGAGGGTTTGGTATTTTTTCTTGCTTCCAGCATCCAAAAGCACACAAGAATTCCCGTGGGGGCGATGAGGATTTTTTGAGGCAACTCAAAATGGAATATTGCCTTAGAGATTATGGCATCAAGGGAGATTCTTCCATCTCCCTCACTACATGTCTAAATGGAGGTGCCAAGGTAGGGGGAAGCATCATATTCAAAGCTCAAATCCTTCAAGAATTCCCTTAACGCTAGTTCCAGCTCTCAACTTCAAAATCACTCTCAGGTGAAGCTTATGTGGTGTAGAAATCTAAGGACACTCCAAATCTACCTGTGAATGATATTATCTCAAAGATCAGGGTAGAAAATTACACAAATATGGTGATTATATATGTCGCTTTAATGGCTTTTGGCCCTCGTCATTGGCCCTCCAAGATTGGGTTCACTAGAACTAGTCCCAAAATGTGGAATTGTTTTTTTGTTCAAAAGGTTTTTTCTTGGTCGTCTTCAAGGATATGGAAGATCACCATAAGGTTTTTGACCAGGGACCTTGGTTCTGGGGCTGACCTGGCCTTTCAGTTCAACCATGGTTTCTAGAATTTAACCTGAATACTATCAAATCTATGGCCACTACAGTTTGGGTAAGGCTCCCAAATGTACCTCTTCACTGGATTCGGTTAGAGATCCTCGCAGATATCGAAGACTCAATAGGTCGCTTCATCAAGATGAACAACAATAGATTGGCTCAAGGGATCATCACTTTTGTCCAAATTTGTGTAGAAGTGGATCTTAGTGAAGGTCTACTAGACAAAATTATCCTCATGTGTGAGGGTAAATAATTTCATCAGCCATTGACTACAAAAACACTGCTTTTAGGTGTAGAAATTGTCAACAACCTAGGCACCTTCAGAGTTTGTGTCCTTCAGAAATAGGGAAATTCGTCACCCAAGAGCCAAAGAAATATGACCAAGGATGGAGGGACACCAAAAGCTGCTTTAGTGATCCAGGTGGATATTTGTGGCCACCTGCCTATTCAACTTGGACCCCCACCATTGTTTCTTTCAGTTTTCTTAATTGTAGTAAAACTTACAATTTTTGCTATTTTTTCGAGTCCTAAACTCCCGTAGCCGTTTTGAGGGCCTAAAAGACGCTTTTTTGGGAAAACAGAGAGATTAGAAAATTGAAAAACTATTCTCTTTGTCAAATTTCGGCCTCCTCTTAGAGATGTTCGAAATGAGGTATTATGATAGTCAAACAATGATTGTATGCCAAAGTTACGACCCTAAGAAATTAATGTTCTAGCTAACCCCAATGGGGGCCACACGCTTTTGTAGCTTCATCTCCTAGGGTTAGGTTTTTGGATGTTTAGGGTTTCCCATTGTTTCTTAATGATAAAAAGGCCTTTGAGCCTCATTTTAACACAGTCCAAAAGGCATGTAGCCGACACATCTCTTCTTAGAGGTAAGATACCATTGCTCGCACTAGTTTAATTCCATTCCGCATGTAACATTTTTCAATACTTTGTTGTTAATGAATTAAAGTTTTATTTTAGTTGTAGCTATATGTTTTTGTTTATATTTGTATTCATTTAGTTCCTTCATAAATCCAGATCAGTCGTATCAGAGCGGTCTACTCTTTTTTTTTTTGTTCATATCCCCAATGAGGTCGAAGTATAAGGAGTTGGGACTAGAATTGGTTGAACCCTTGCAAGACCATCCCCATCGACACTGATGACTGCCAATGGGTGAAGAAAAGAAATATGAGGGGGCACGAGATCCTATCAAATTGTTTCTTGAAGAATCCCTTGAGTGGAAAGGGAACGAGATGATAGATAAATTTCCCAAATACTTCGTCAAATGCCAATAGGCAACATATCTTCGTCCAATAGTCACTTCGGAGGTACTACCCCATTCAAGGTACAATTTAAATTTGACATCCATATATTTGAAGGTCAAATAGATGCAAATGTCATAGATGAATGGTTAAATCTGCAGGAAGGATTTTTTTTGGTTCATGATTTTTCCGATAGGGAAAAGATTATTTTTTCTCTCCTTAAAGCCGCCCCCACATCAAGGACTGGTGGGAAACCTACTATGAGAAGAAGGATGAGATGGAACCCTCACTATTTCAGTCACATCCACTTGGAATTACTTCCTAGACGTCGTTAAGGAACAATATTACTTGGTTGGGAGATATGAAGATAAGTACATAAAATGGACCACACTGCATCAGGGAAGGGACCAGGATGTGCCGAAGTTCTCAAATATTTTTCATACCCTTCACACAAAGTTGGGTATCAATGATTCTAAGTAGAATTTGGTACTCAAGTATAACAAATTTCTAGACAAATACATCCAAGACGATATGGAGTTCTTGTATATCTCCTCTCTTGGCACTGCATACTGACACACTCTCATGATTGAGTAGAAATTCAAAAATAAGAAGTGAGAATTTGTATCTGCGAATCTGAAGCAAGGAAAAGGCACTCCCAAATATAAAAACAAAGGGCAAAGCTAAGGTGGGGTGACTTAGTACAACCCATCAAAGCCACAAGCAAAGAATAGCACCACAAAGATGAAGAAGGTCACAGGAAAGTGGTGTGAGTTCCATAAGAGCCCCACTCACACACAAGTGAGTGTCGTGCCAAGAAATCACTAGTGGCTAAGCTGAAGGCTTCATAGTCAATTGCATGGTCTGACTCTGAGTCAGACCCCAACAAGGGGAATGACAAAAAGAATCAAATGATTGATGCAGAGCCCACTGCCATTGTTGACACCACTAAGGTACATAAGATTGAGCCCATAAATCCAGAGGAAGAGGAATGTATCTTCCACTCATAGATCTGGGGTGAATGGGTTGCCATTGTAGTTCATTGTTGACAACGAGAGCCAAAATAACCTCATCTGAGCACAAGTTTTTTAATGGCTGGGCCTACTGACCACACCACATATGCAACCATACACCATCAGTTGGCTCCACCAAGGACGAGATCTCTACATCAAATAGTAGTGTCGCCTTCCCTACGACATTAAACCTTTCACATATGAGGTACTATGTGACATTGTCCTTCTTGAAGTTTGTGATGTATTATTAGGCTAACCATACTTGCAGAAGCATCATGTTGTGTATGAGTCTAGGCCTCGCACTGTTATTATTACTTTGGGAAATAAGTTATACAGGATACTGGAGGTATCCCCTACTACTTCCATCTCTTTGATCTTTGCCAAGTAATGCAGTAAGATCATCTCCCATACCAGGAATTTGTTTTTCTTTATAATTCACTCTCAAATTAAGCGGAAGATTGTGGCCACATACATGGTCCCTAGGAAGGGTTCCTCCACATAGCAGAAGAAGGTGGATAAGGTCATGGAAGAATACATGGACATATTCTACTCACCCACAAGGGTACCCTTACATTGTCAGGTCAAGCATTCGATCGATCTGACTCCTAGATAACATTTACCCAATGGGTCGATATACCACCTCTCCATTCTAGAAAATGAATAGATCAAGTGACAGTTCTAAGAGTTGTTGCAAAAAGGACACATCTGACCAAGTTCCTCACCTTGTGGGAGCTTGATTGTACTTGTATAGAAGAAGGATGGGACCTGGAGGCTCTACATTTATTTTTGGGCACTAAACAAAATCACTTTCATGAAAAGGTATCCAATCCCATGGATTGATGATCTTCTGTATCAGCTCAAGGGGGCCAAGTATTTAAGCAAGATCAATTTGAAGTATATCTATCACGAGTTTCTAATAGATCCCATAGATGTATGGAAGATTGCCTTCAAATCCAAGGAATGCCTTTTTGAATGGTTGGTCATGCCTTTCGGGTTGACAAATGCCCATAAAATTTTTATGAGGTTGATGGATGACTTCTTGAATCCCTTCACCGAATCATTCATATTTTTAATTTGGATGACATGCTCATATTTAGCAAGAGTTGGGAAGAGAACTTGCAACATATTTGGCAGGTCATTCAAACCCTATGGCAACACAAACTATGTGCCAACTTGGAGAAATGTACCTTTGGCATGAGCCAGGTCCAATAACTCAGTTACATCATAGATGAGAAAGGTGTGCATGTGGCTTTGGCTAGATCCAAGTCATTTGAGATTGGCCAGCCCTGAACACCCGAACAGAGCTTCACAACTTTTTGGGCCTTGCCAATTTTTATCAGAGGTTCATGTTGGGATTATACCATATCACTTTACCTTTGAGTCAGGTTACCAAGGGCGGAGTGAAAACAAAGTTTCCCTGGTCTGAGTCTTAATAGAAGGCGTTCGTTGAGTTGAAGCACCAACTCTTCTCTGCACTTGTACTCACATTTCTAGACATGAAACAACCATTTGAAATTGAGACAAACACCCCTGACTATGCTATTTGTGTAGTCCTCACCCAACATAGACATCCAATGGCCTATCATCGTGAGACTCCTCTACCTACTCCCAACCAGCCTTGGGAATCCATCTCCATGGACTAGCTATATGGCCTCCTTTCTACCAAGAATGGTAATGACTGTGTATTTGTGGTCGTTGAAATTTTTTCTAAGATGGCTATATTGGTCACCTAAAATAAGAGTAACACAAAAAAGGACACTGCCAAAATCTTCTTTGAATGAGTGTGGGTACATTTTAGGATCCTACAAACAATTATATTAGATCAGGATAACAGGTTCCTGAGCATATTTTAGTTGAGCCTCTGGAGACTATTGGGCACCAAGCTCACCAAGTTGACTACATTCCATCCACAGTTTGATGTCCAGATAGAGGTCATCAACAGGATGATAGTGCACATAATCCACATGTACAATTCCAAGCTTCCATGAACCTGGGATGAGAGCCTTCCTTATGTGCAACACAACTATAACATATATCTCCATAGCTTGACACATTTTAGCCCCTTTCAAATGGGTCCGGGATTTCAACCATTGTGTCTGATTTGTGTTGTCATGCCTCATGTGACTACATAGACAAAATCCGCACATGTACAATCAGAGGTTGATAAAGTAACCATGTTTATTGAATGCATCCAACACATCTTCCAACAGGTTCATGACATCTTGGAGAAGTCTAATTCCAAGTACAAGCAGTGAAATGATCAACATTGGATGCCACATAATTTTCAGGTGCATGACAAAGTTTAGTTGCATTGTAGAAATAATTCCTTGTCGGAGCCCATCGAAAGATATTTCCACTTCTACGAGCCTTACACCATCACTAAGGTTATGGGTGAAAACAATTTAGAGCTCAACATTTCCCCATTCCATGGTTTGCACCAAGTGTTCAATGTGGACTACATTCGTCCATACTTTCCACCATTGTTGGACACATCATACATTGTATAACAACTAACACCAATAGAGCTCAACCCAGACTAAATGGAACAAGACACAACTGATCTGATTATCGACACACTAAGCAAGACCACTCGCCAACAGAAAATCTAATTGTATTACATTGTCAAAGTTGCCCAACTCTTGCACCAAGGCAAGTGGCTCACCAGGGACCAAGTTCAGTAGTAGTTTTCCCATGGAGATACTCAACGTAAAGGGGACCATTGCCTTTTAAGGGGGGAAGACTGATCTAGGTGGATATTGGTGGCCACCCGCCTATTCCACTTGGATCCCCATTGTTGCTTCTTTTAATTTCCTTCATTGTAGCACATATTACTATTTTTAGCAGCTTTTCCAGTCCTAAACTCCTAGATCCGTTTTAAGGGCCTAAAAGATGTTTTGTTTGGGAAAACGGAGAGATAAAAAATGTGGAAGTCCAAGTTTCTTACCTTTTGTTGGTCCCCTCTTAGAGATATTCGAAACGAGGTATTATTATAGTCAAACAAAGATCGTATGCAAAAGTTATGACCCCGGGAGGTTGACGTTCCAACTAACCCCAATAGGGCCCACAAGCTTTTGGCGCTTGATCTCCTAGGGTTACGTTTTTGGATGTTTATTATTTCCTATTGTTTCTTAATGATAAAAAGGTCTTTGAGCCCCATTGTAACATAGTTCAAAAGGCATGTAGTTCCACATATCTTCTTAGAGATAAGCTACCATCGCCTGAATTAGTTTATTTACATTCTGCATGTAACAATTTTCAGTACTTTGTTATTAATGAATTTAAGTCTTGTTTTCATTGTAGCTTTATGTTTCTATTTATATCTATATTTCATTTCATTTATATAAATCCGGATCATTCATGCCCCAAGAATGTTGTAGATCGTAAGAAGAGCAACTATCAACAACAAAAGTCACCTCCTAACAACACATCATCTCTAGATATGGTGTAGCACCTAGTGGCATCGTCTCACCCCTTTGTAGAGGGGTCCCTGAAAATAAAGATCAATGATAAGGATTCAACGATGACAATACCAACAATTAGTGGGAAAAATCGTACTCATGAGTCTGATCACTCAGATAATGAGAAAGAGATAATCATTAATGCAGATTCATCAACTTTTGAGCTTCTTCAAAATATCGTGGAAACAACTCCACCTTCAGCTATGTCTAATAGCTCTGGAGGTTGGACTGATGTAAGAAAGAGAAAGGGTAAAAAGGAAAAACCCATGAGTCAATCTAGTATGTAACACAAAAAATGTAAAGACTCTTTGTGCTAAAATGCTATCTTGAGATATCTAGTTATAGCTCTGCACTCCCAGATTAGTTTTTTTTTTATAAGCATGGTCCTAATGCAAATATTTCTTTTATTAAGGGAAAATTTTATACCTACTTAAAATAAGAAAAAAAGAAGACAAAAAATCCATATCAAACAAAACCTTTATTTGCGATGTTTAATTTATTTTGAAATTTATAATTTACATACTATGGAATCTATTTGCGATGTTTAATTTATTTTGAACTTTATAGTTTACATACTATGGAGCCCATTGAATAAAATAAAAAGGTGCCACCTTGTCTCATTCCATCCACATTTAACCCATCATCATTAACTATTAAAAGTGGAAATCAGCGATACATAAAATTAGAATAAAATTTAGTGATACAAAAAAAGAGAATAAAAATGATACTGATTAAAAATAGAAAGTGGTCTATTGTGATAAAATTTGGCAACATTATATAATTATAAAACTAATTAAATTTATAAAGTTGTATTTTTATAAGAGTCAAGATCGACTTAGGCCACTATATCTTTAGGGTATATGACAAATAGATCGAGTTACTTTAGAAGTTTTAAACTTTAAATATTTTAATTTACACAATACTTCAGATCACAAAAATTGTTAATTAAAATGCCCCTATAACATAAGATTACAATTTTAAAAATAAATTTAAGTTATAGGGGCATTACACAATACTTCATATTACAGAAATTCGAGTTACTTGCTTGATGGATCATGCATGTCTCGGCTAAAGTATGGTGAACAACGTCAAGTTGACATCATCCCCTGGATATGTTGAAGAACCCCCTGTAAATCCATGTAACCTATTTGTGTAGAGGAATAAGTAGGGTGATTGCAATGAGTGGGAACCACAATGGAATGATTGTACACCAAATTCATTAATTTTCCACAACGCCACATGAATGCACCCAAGATACTCAATGTTCTTTGATTCTAGTTGTGAATTATAGAAACCATAGTCATGGATAGGGACCTAAAAACCTTGACCTTTAAGAGCCATTATTTTGACAAAATTTTGACATTCCTGATTTAAATTAGCCCTTCTAGTATTTTGATGTAGGATATTAAACACCTTGATTTCTCCTAACTTATATTTATTCTCCTAAATATTATTTTGAGTCTATCATCTCTTAGAAGAGATTCACAATGAATATTTTTTATGACCATGAAGGACTCACCTAAAATAATTAATAGTTATATATTTAGAGCCTTTTCCTATTTGATGTCTTGGAACACTGCATAAGTTTTTCCTTGGTTATTTGTAACTTTACCCAAACTCCACAAATGCATTGATTCCTCTATTCATCCTAGATCCAAAATAATACCACGGTTTCCACCTATTGTCAAATATTTTTTCAATCCCCTTATGAGACTTTCCCTTATTATTATTCAAAATTTGATGGTTGTGTGAGGTTAGTGTAACCGTGTAAATAAATGTTGTATTATAGATACATATAATAACATTACACACATAATTACATTAATAGGAATGTTTATTTTGGAATAGGGCGACCAAAATTTTAATTTAATTATCAATAATTATTAGGTGTATGGTACTAATTTAACTTCTTATATCGCCTCGTTAACATTTTCGCTCTTGTAAATAATTGTAATTATTTTAAAATAGCTAAGAAAGGGACACAAATTCCATTGCTTGAGGAGTTGGTTGTTTTTAAATATCAATATTGGTTCGATGAAAAGAGTTAAATGTGTTGACTAGGTAATAGATTAATTGAAAGAGGATGGATTGGTCCAAGTTTCCTTCAACTCCAACTACAAGTAATAAAGGACAAAAATTAATGGGAAGTATGGGTTGCATTGTGAAGGTGGTTGGTTTACATAGACCACTGAGGAAAAGGAAAAAACCATTGTAGCTGAGAAGGGAGAGCGAATTCTAACAACGAATGACGGGGAAGGAGGGGGCATTCTCTTTATTCACATATTTTCACACGTCGAAGGGAGGACCCTATGTGCACAAAGGAAGTACAGGAGGCCATAAAGGATCATCTAGGAAAAACATCCATGACTTATACACAGAGGTAGAGAAAGGAACAAGAAAAGGTAGGGAGGCCATGAGGCTCCTAGAAGAGTAAGCGAAATGACTGAGAGGGTAGAGGAGATACTAGGACTTAGAGACTTATGGAAGAAGAGCATAACTATGATGATAGTTAGTTGAAAAACCCATGGAAGCTTGTTGATTGATAATCACAGAGTAGTGGTTGTGCTTTACAGGGTTGATAAATCCACTAGAGACCTTGCTAGTTGATAACCTTTGAACGGTGGAGGAAAACAGGGCTAGTGGGTTATGATGGTAGTTCCAAGGGATTGGGATCAGAAACTAGATGGAATATTCCCCTTATCTATTGGAAATTGTACTCTCATTCCTTCAAAGGTAAGATAATCGATAAACCATCCATGTTAATGACTACATCTCTCTCTCCACTTCTAAATTGAGACTCTCTATGTCCAAATCCCTGGAGAAGTTGGGATGTTGATCTATAAGTCCCTCTACATGGAATGATGTGTTCCTCACCTATTGTGACATCTTTAAATAGCTTGTGGGTGAAGGAAAGGTTGCCTTGAGACATCTTGTTTTAGTTGATGACACTAGTTAAATCTCTCAAGTAGAAGTAGTTGTATACCCATGAAATGGTTCACCATGTTCACCTGGTTTTGACAACTAGTGGGTGGAGTTAAGGAAACCTTGAGAAACCCCCTTTCAGCTGAAATATTGGTTTGAAACTCCTTTGAGAGCACTATAGCACAATCATGGGACTCTGGCTTAGGGGTGACAACTACAAGAAATACTTGGCTGCAACTTGTGTTGGCTTGTTGGGGCCTGACCCATGTTCAGAGGTGAATTAGCCAAACAAATCCTGGTACTACTGGCCCTTTTGGTAATAGTCAGCGGAGTGCTGACTGAGGTCTCACTCGAAGTAGTATGGGAGGGTGCTAGAACCAGGTTTCCGCACCCTGGGGATGTCTGATGGGTTCCAAGTGGTCTACGGTTTTGACCCTACGTGCACGTCACTACGTGCACTTATCATTATCTCACAGCCTGTGATGTTGTCTTTCCACAACCCTACTCGAGGGCTGAATAATGTTATTGCCCAAGTCCTTACTAGTAGCCCGATATTATTTGATTAACTTAGTTTATTTTTACACGTTCAGTTATACTTAACAATATTCACAATTCATGTAAGTGCGCGCAATAAATAAACAATATAATTGAAAATGAGATCAAACATATAATAACTCAGTACAGATGTACAGAATTGGTAACAAAACCTTTCTTTATTAATCTTTTCTCTAGTTACAGACTCGACTCCGCCCTGCACACTCAGCTGGAGGGGTCTGTGCACTCAGTTGTGGACTCTACTAGGCCTCTGCGCACTCAGCTGCAGAGCCTCTTCCTACTACTACGACCTAGGCCTCTACGCACTCAGCTGCAGAGCCTCTTCCTACTACTACGACCCAAGATACACTTAGACACTTGCTCTGTACTTCTATCTCCTTCTATCCATTCTATCATCATCTGATTCTCCTTACAACTTAGAGCCTTGCCCTTATTTATACAATCCCATGGTCCATGAACCATAGGTAGGTCGACATTACATTCAAACTTAGGGTGGACAACCCTATGACTCTAACATACATTCGGTGCCAATAATTCGCAGGGCTTTACACTAATATTACTCAAAACTTGGGCTTTGAGCCCCAAAACATGCTGTGGGGGAATTCCATGCCCAACAGGCCCCCAAAACAAACATTGTGACTCGCCCTCGAGTCACTCTGTTGGCACGACGATCTTGGCACAGAGTCCCTCCAACTGGTCTCAAATGGCCTTGATGTCCACAGCGCACTGAGCCACTACTTGTTGAACTTGTTGCATCCATTCTTCTGAAGCCTCTGTTTCCCAATGTGTTGCCTTGCATCTGCGCATCCATCCCCTAGATGTGCGCGAGCTTCCCTTCAATATTCGCCATTATTGTGAAGGCCTTGTCAATCCATGGTTGGATGTGCTCTTTGAGAATTGCTTCCTTATGGTGCGTTGCGTCCACATGTTCCTTTAATGCCTTGGCTTGCTACATCCTCGCAAGCCATTGAGTGAGGACTATTGTCTGCATAGTCCCTCTGATGTTGTCGTACTACTACTGGAGTTCGCGTGCCTCTGTGTCCAACTGCTGGATGTTGGGATCCTCCTACAAATTCGTGAGGACCTCCAGTGCCTGTTCCAACATATTCGTACAGTCGCGCACTGCACCTCGAATATCTTCCAACCCTGCTGCAATAGCACTGGCGCGTTGTTCTCTAATTTCTGGGGGAGTGGAAGGTTGCGCCTTTAACTGCAGCTTAGCAATTTGGAGATTCAACTCCAACTACACCCTTGTCGTCTCTTCTCACGTGTCGCAGACTCCACTTGCCAAACTGTGGATCCACACTTCTACTCGTAGATCTGTTGTGATGGCTAGCTCCGAGACACGTCGACAAGCGTCATCTACTGTGTGCACCAAATGTTGATTCTGTGACACCAAATCATCGCGCTGCAAGCTTAGCTGTTCTATGTTAATTTTCTGCTCATTGAGAACCTAGATCATGCGACTCTCCCTGGCCCGCAGCTCTACCATTATCCCATCCTGTAACTAATATAACGTTTCCCGAGGAAGGGTAGCCAAGTTAAGGACAAGGTCTTTCATCATGCTAAGCGACATCTGATCCATTGTATTTGATGATACTAATGCTCCCTCTGGCAATACTATTGTGTTGGCCATCCTTGCGTGTAGCATCTACTCTGTTGCTGAAGTTCCTACTGCAACATGGATAAACAGGGTACCTTCCTGAGGGGGCCAAAATTGTAACTCCTGTAGCTATGCCCTAAGGGCCCCCAACACCATTTGGTGCTCTGTCATAAACTCTTGAAGCGATTCACTTGTGACATCGCGAACCATCTCACTGATGTTATGGAGATCACCTTCGGTTAAGGTGATCGGGTCAATGGCTAACTTCGAGGCCTTGACCTTCTTCCTTGGGCCTGATCTCTCTGCGATGCATGGCCATTTTAGCTGTGTGGATGTGGCTCTTGGGTTCGCGCTCCCTTTTTCCATTTCTATTTCCTCTACCTCCTGTCGTGAGGACATTTCTTGGCCCTTGTTTACGTGTGTCGTTACTGCCTCTGCTGTCTCCGCAGCTACTGCTTTTGCGGCCTTCCTTTGCTCCATGGCTTTCTGTGCCGCTTCACGCACCACCCTTACCTTAGCTGCCACTTTTTTGTTTCAGCTTTTCTCGGCTAGTTGGTGATGTGAAACTTGGCATCATCCTTCTTTTTCTATGCTACCGCTTTCTCCAGTTCCGCCAAAACTGGGGCGTGCCAGTCGAGAGGCCATGTCTCCAATAGAGTAAAGATCGCATCATCAGTGGCTACAAATGGTAGCTTCATTCATTGCTTCGTTGGATCCTTTCACACCCTGATATAGATGTTGTGCATATCAGCTTTGAAGTCTGCAAAACTCTGCAGACTATTGTGGACCATAGGTGATAGGCGCGACCTCCTAATGATCCACATTCAGATACTCACCTCTATGAGCACCCAAAAAATTTTGATGTCGCGAATCCGTTTCACATCCTTGGTGGCCTAGAGCAAAGCATACTTCGCGGCCTTCGGTAATTCTCTGTCAATGTTAGGGAACTGACTGTCCTCCAACAATTCTCCCACTACGAGCAGTATGGATAATAGCAACCACACGTAGTGGAAGGTCTTACCCTACTCCTAGGCTTCGCGATAGTTTATCAAAATATCCTTGCATAGGAATTCGACCCAATTGAACTGGACCCCCTCCACACACTGCTTGGCTAGCACGACCACTGGCACCAGTACCTCATCGGCGCGACACTTCCTCATTACTTTGCCAACCAGGAGTTGGGTTGCTATGCACACTCCTTTGTCCTTGATACTGGAGATGACGTAGCCCCTCTTCTTCTTCTCCAGCTTATATTTTTCCTTCATGGCTTCTGCAAGAGCCAAATCGTTGCCTTTTCCGGCTATAGTCGCGGGGCCCTTTCCTTTATAGGGGAGCCGAGAAATCCTGTGAATGAGGTTTGCTGTGATAGGAACACGATCCTCTAGCCATAGATACCCATCATGCACTAGGCAGAGCAGTTGCCTGATGACGAAAATGGTGATGGGTGTGCAGTGGAAATGTGGTATCCATAACAAGTGTAGCACCCTAACCTTTTCCACACCGTGCAACCATTTTTGCGGCTTCAACGTGATCATCGCCCCCTCATTGCTGTGCTTCATTAAGTTCTCGGTCTCCAGGTGCTGGAACTTCTCGATGTCAACAAGGTCCCAGTCTTCAAATTTCATGGTTGGTATGTGGCCTAGGTGTGTGCCCTAAAATACAATGCCATCGGGGAGGAGCAGGGTCAGGAGCGAGCTTTTTGTTTCATCTAGGTTCTTCAGCACTTTGGTATTCCATTTTCAGGGAGGGACATACGCTGGCCATTTTGTTGTAGAGTGTAACAGTGGGATATCCTCCTCCACTTCTTCTTCTTCTTCTACTGTGGCGATCAGGGCCTGTAAGTCCTCTTCTTCCTCATCTATTTCTGTTGCGACTGCTTTCCCTTCTCTTCCATGGAGAGTTTGCCATGCCGTGAATTCCTCAGGGACATGCATATTGGACCCATCGCTTGTTTATCCTTCTTGGGCCGCGGGTTTCGTGGTGATTTGGGGATTTCTGTCACCACCCCGACATCTTCTAGAATGTCCTCCACCATTTGGGTCTGCACAGCCTCACCAACAAGTACCTCTTCAATTCCTAACCCATCCTTAATGGCTGTCATAATCTCAAGACTGTATTATGTCTCTCGTGAACATAGGAGCTCAATTATCGCTCAGCTCTTAACACTTTGTGATCTATTAAAACGCTCAATTGTCAAATGACCAAGTGTTGTTCGCTGGCCAGCCCTTTGAGTTTTATAGCACCTTTCGAATTTGAATTGGACCGTTCCCCCCAATTTCGAGCCATTAATGCCTTCTTGGCTGCAGATTTTCCCAAATCTTGCCCATAACTCACGTCTTAAATGCCTGCCACCCACTCCATTTTGCCTCAAATCGGACATCCCGTCATGAATAGTGACACTAACGGTCACTTCGCAGCCAACCTGTGTGGCAGCACAACCCTCCATGCATGGTCATGAACACTGTAATGTTCTGATTCTGCGTGCATCTCTCAAATCGTGCAACCTCCAGGCAGAATATTTTATAGTCCCACGCTCCCTTTCAACGGCCTGGAGCGCTAAGACTGTCCTTCCTATGGTTAGTCAGGTGGGCCCACCACTCATGCGGGGCTTCATCTCGTCCTCCACCATGGTTCGCGGAGAATCCCCATCTTCCATTGTAATGATCAACATCGCGCACTCTACTATTTGCACTGTGCTACCTTGGTCACTGCATTTGGCGAGATGCAGTCTCAGCCATGGCAAGAGACTAACCAGTTCACGGCGATAGTTTTCCAATTTGTTAGTATGACTGTACGCACCTTGCCTTGCCATCCTTGATTGTTGGATGAGAAATGCTTCCTTTATTTTGTTTTCCAGCTTCTTGAACTTTGTGTCCATTAAAGCGCTTTTCTCCCTTAGCTGTACCTGGTCTTTTTAAAGTTCGCAAAGGTCTAAAGTTTACCCATCGGATTTCTTACTCAAGTCTTATATGTTATGTTTCACGTAGCTGTGTGATTTCTTCATCCTAGTCTATGTGGCCTGTCATAAATATGGGTACTATTATGCGTGGAATTGGCTTTGCATGCTCCATAGGGATTTTAGCCCTTGCTTCATACTTCAGCTTCGGAAGCACTTGCGCGGTCAGAGTTTTGCACATGGTCATATAAGCCCACACAACCATTGGTACGCATAGGTCCATGTCGGTGCGTCTCACATGGTGGACCCTGTTCAGCACTTCACACACCTTGTAGAAGGCTTACTCGTGTATGATTTTCGGGTGCTAGGTCTTATCATACTTTGTCGTTCACACACTTGCCCTACCTGCCTCTGCTTGTTGTTCCTATTTCCTATTATGATAGCAGTCTGCGTTCGTGCGGGCTGTGTACGATACGCCTGTACCCATCTGGAAAGATGGGTGCACAGGCTGTTTCGTTCATCATGCCTGGCTTCCATCCACATGGGATTTGGGATTGCTATCATCAACAAACTCTATCACCTTGAAATCTGCAAGCACGCTCTTACCTTCGATGTCTACCGTTATGCCCTGCAATCTTCCCATTGGTAGGATATTTTGTTGGTTCACCATTCACAATTGAATAGGAGATCATTGTAACATAGGCCTGCCCATGCGCTCCCAGGTTTGCTTTGGTAGCACATTTGTGTCCGATCCTAGATCCAGAATCACTTGATCCATTTCATACTCCCCAATTTGCGCAGTCAATCTCATTTCCCTTCTTGTTTGTGATGTATGTTTCCCGAGCTTCCTAACTACGTGAGGTTCTCCTGACCCAACGCACCTAGTGATAAGTTCCTGCAGTCCTTTCATAGCCTTGCTGTCACACAACAGTTTCATACATGTCTCCAGAAAGGTAGTGATCATTGAAGGATTCATCTCTGGCTCTAGTTGATCCAACTACTTGAAGTGGAGGCCTTCGTGAAGCTCTTCTTAGCTTCCATGAATGTCTCCTTCACGCACTGCAAATCAAATTTAGGTTCCTTTGTAGGAGCCTTGCGAACCCATGCACTTCTTCAGGCTACTTACCTTTGTCATCTCCTGCTGCAATACCGCTTCGGAGCACTATGTTTACATTCGGGTGCTCTTCGGGCGGCTTTGACCTCATCATTTGCAAATTCTGAGTCGGGGGAGGTTGGAGTATCCCTTTATCATGCAACCTCGCTATCAGTGTAGGGCAGTCCTCTGTCTCATGATCAAACTGAGTACAATATAAACATGACACTCTCATTGGATTTGTACAGTTGCGGGCATAATGCCCTGGCCCTCTGCAATTGTAACGAATCAGCGGTCTGCGACCCCTTCTTGGTCCCATTCCATCTCGACCTCATCTGTGCCCGTGAAATCCAGCGTGCACCATCCTTGCATTTGGATCGAGGGCTCGCATTTCGGTCTGCACTTTGTAGGCAGGGGTCCGATCCATCATTAGTTCATAGCTCTTGCAAGTGTGCTCATCATGGCCTACTGACCTGTAGAAATTAAAAACAATTGCTAGGGTGTATGCGTATACTTTTGCAATAGATGAAAATTATCCGTAACATGTTTTCCTCCTATCTAACAAATCACACACCATAATGCAAGTGTCGCTCTTAGTCTTGCTTGTGCCTCTGGTCTTAATGGCATCAACCCTCCTCCTGCCAAGTTGTTCGCGAAGACTGGACAATGGTCCTTGTCATGCCCCTGGCCTTTGCATTTTATGCACCATACCTCCTCATGTGCCTCTGGCCGAATTGTCCTATCCTGTTTCAAACTCTGCCTTTCCAGACATAAATTTTGTAGTTGTGCATGGATTTGTTGGACTCCCAAGCTAGGATCTTGTATTGGGGTCTCGTGCAGTCTCATTGTAACCTCCAAAACTTCAACCTGGGTGGATAACTTCTGCTACGACAACGCCATCCTTAGATGTGGTGTTAGTGATGCTACAAACCATGTGCGGTGCTGCCCATCTGTCAAGGTCATGTTGGCTTCACGAATCATACTCTTTAGTGTCTGATCCAGATCCCATGGGGTCTCGCCTGGAAGCATCACGATATCCTTAAACCCGATAATTGATTTTGTCTCCGACTTTTGCCTGCTAAATTCCCTATTCAGCGCAACCTGGATATCTGCGATCCCCATGTTTGGATGGTCATTAGAATGCTTAATGTACCATGTTAGTGCATGATCCTGCAATGCGCTTACCAACGTTGCCTTCTTTATATTGTCATCCACGACTCCTTGTGCTTCCCATACAACCCTTATATCGCACTCGCCATATTGAACTGTGGTGGTGGCAGAGGTGGTGTGGATGGAGATGGAGGTGAAGATGGCGAGACTGGTGGTGGTGTAGGTGGAGGTGGTAGGTGCGGAATTTGCCACCTTATCAGATTGACCATGCTTCTCGGAGAAACTTTCGCGAGCTCTTCCTTGCTTTCCTGCCGAGGTGAAATCAAGGGGCTACTTTCTATCTCTACACTACCTTCGTTTCTATAGATCCTCCCACTTCACATAGCCCCAAATATCAATTTATTTGTATAAGCCAATTTTCACACAATAACATCTTAATCTAATTGTTCAAAGATTTAATGTACTTACCTCACGATCCTTTGAGGAAGCGTCGTTCCGCCTCACTGTAGCTGACTGTCATATCTACTGCAAACTCGGTGATAAACCCTACTATAATTCGATCGAGCCAATGGTCCACAACGCATACAATCTTATCTTCCGATGCTTCTAGTTTGCGCACTAATTCTGGAGTCCACACAATTGGTTTGTCGAGCCTACACCTTCCCTGACTGTCTTCTATCTTCGCGATCCACTCATATAATTTAGAGGGGAAGGATGCAAAGAAAATCTCATGGATTTTCGTATATAAGTAGCGCTCCAACCACTATTCTTTTGATACTCACATATTCCTATTTTCCTGCACCGTGAGCTCGTGAATCTTTATGTCTAACCACCCTTCAATTTCTTTCTTCGTTGGATTCCAGTGACACGACATCAGATATCCCTTATGAAGATCCCAGTCTCGGCAATAGAACCATTTGTTGGCTTATTGGGGCCTGACACAGGTTCAGAGGTGAATTAACCAAACAAATCCCGGCACTACTGGCCCTTTCGGCAACAGTCTGTTGAGCGCGAACTGAGGTCTCACCCGAAGTAGTATGGGAGGGTGCTAGAACCAGGTTTCTGCACCCTAGGGATGTCTAATGGGTTCCAAGTGGTCCGCAGTTTTGACCCTACGCGCACTTATCAGTATCTCGCAGCCTGTGATGCGGTCTTCGCACAGCCCTACTCGGCGGCCGAACAGTGTTATTACCCAAGTCCTTACTAGTAGCCTGATATTAGTTGATTAACTTAGTTTATTTATACGCATTCGTTTATACTTAACAATATTCAAAATTCATGCAAGTGCGCGCAGTAAATAAAAAATATAATTGCAAATGAGATCAAACATGTAATAACTCAGTACAAATGCACAAAATTGGTAACAAAACATTTCTTTATTAATCTTTTCTCCGGTTACAAACTCGACTCCGCCCTGCACACTCAGATGCAGGGGTCTGCACACTCAGCTGCGGACTCTACTAGGCCTCTATGCACTCAGCTGCAGAGCCTCTTCCTACTACTACGAACCAAGATACACTTAGACACTTGCTCTGTACTTCTATCTCCTTCTATCAATTCTATCATCATCTGATGCTCCTTACAACTTAGAGTCTCACTCTTATTTATACAATTCCATGGTCTGGGGACCATGGGTAGGCCGACATTACATTCAAACATAGGGTGCACAACCCTATGACTCTAACATACATTCCGCACTCGCAATTCATGGGGCTTTACACTAATATTACTCAAAACTTGGGCTTTGAGCCCCAAAACATGCTGTGGGGGGATTCCATGCCCAACAACTTATCTATGGTTGGGTGGAGAGTTGAAGTCCCAATGTCAGTTACTAAGCACATTTTAATAAGATAAGTATATCCAAGCCTTCGTTCATTGGTTATTATTCCTATGTTTAATGCATTGATATGTCGAGGAAATGGTTTTAGGTGTAATGCTAATATTTGTGCCATGGATGAGGAATGGTTCATTCCTAGAGGATTTATATACGCACGATTGCTTATGTTTTCATGTATTTATTATTATACGATGACATAAAACTATTAATTTACTCAAGTTAATGACGAGGGAGTTGCATATGGCATGGGAATGTATTGTGGATGCCTAAAATCTAATATTAGGAATGGTTTACTCCTATACTCATACTGGGCTTGCAAGTTGGTCTAAATGGTATGTGTATAGAGAGATGGGTAGATCTCTGTAATATTCATTAGTCTGTCGCACTATTGATGGAATGGTTCAATTCCTGTATATACTTTGAGCTTGAATTCAAGCTAATTATCTGAGCATGAAGGATGATAAAATCCTTGTTGTTAAAATGCTCTCTTTGTGTTTTAATGACCTGTGTAACTACCCTGTATATTTGGTCGATGTTCATTTATAAGCTCAGGATGGATAATGTTTCAATGCATATGTATATATGTATAAAATATTTATGTATAACTTGGTTGGGCCAAAGCCCCTATAAGCTCAGGAGGGACAACACTAGTGCATGTTGCATATAACTTCAATAGTGATGGTTGAACTCGGTCGTAAGTCAAATCATTGAAAAAACACTATGGTCGAGCCATGGTTAGCCATTTGTAGATGGCTCATAAGGCAAACTAGGTGGAAGCTGATGCCAACTTATGAATGGTTAAGATTTAACGTGAGAGATCGATGACCGAGAGAAAGCCCGATTGAGGTGACGTGTCCCAAAGGTTATGTCCCTTGATGCTCATGAAAGATTGTTTTAAGGGAACAACCAGGATGACCAAGCCCAGGATGATCTGGTGGGCCATCAACATGGAAGCAGTTGGGTGGGTGTTCATTCAAACTCAATCACAAAATGTGCGGGAGGTGTTAGATGGGTAAGAGCCCAGGGTGACGTAAGCCTAGAGGTTATAACCCTAGAAGCCCTTGAGAAGTTGTGTAATAAAAGTTCAGGCTATTGAGGACTGGGATATTGTGGTAAGGATGGTATCAAGGATTAGGACAGGATGATTTGGAGGCAGTGCTTTTTTTGACAAAGGAACCACTTCCCATGTAAAGCAAGTTATTGTGACACTATGAGGTTTAAGGCAGGCCCAAGTAGATGATAATTTTAGTGGTAATTGATCGGAACTTTAATGTCCTAGAGTCTATCTCCTAGAGGCGACATTTTTTTGCACTGAAGGGTGAGCTAGGATGACTTGGCATTAGGTTTCCATGGTAGGAAAACGGGTCGTCAGAGCTAAAAAATCGGAGAATTGACCAAGCATTGATGAAGGAGAGGTGTGGAACTACTAGGACACATGAGCCTGGAGGTTGGTCTTTGGTAGTTTAAAGGTGTGACATGAGTTAAATGGAACAGAATGATGTAATCCTGGACTATGGTGGTGAACACATGAGCTTGAAAGATTATTCATTGGCATGAGGGTGAACCCACAGACACGTCAGCCTGGGAGGTCTTCTTTGCAGTGACTTGTGAAGGTGCAAGGAGAGAAAGGGCCGGGTAACAGAACCAGGGAAACAAGAATATCTTTGTCAATGAATGACCCATTAGCTGAATGAAGCTATATATTACAACATATATATTATATAATATAATATAAATATATATAATATTCCACATTGGAGTAGTACAATATATATCTCTCTCTCTCTCTCTCTCTATATATATAATAATAATATATAATGTAGTATATAATATATTTATAAATATATAATATAATATATATAAAAAGAATATAATATGCATATATGTTATATGTATATATGTATATATGTATAATATGTATATATGAATATAAGTTATATGTATGTATATAATAATACATACATATATATATATATATAATAATATATAATTATATATATATATATATATTATATATATATATATATATATATATATATAATATATATATGTATATATATACATACATACATACATATATATCTATATATAAATATATATATATATATATATATTACATATATCTATATATATAGAAATATAGAGAGAGAGAGAGAGGATATATATTGTATACTCCATATATATATATATATATGTATATATGTATGTATGTATGTATATAGATACATTGTATACTCCAATGTGGGAACCAAATCATGAATGAGTCGACAACTAATCTGTAATACCAAGCGGAGACAAGAGGTTGACTAAGACAACCACATGGCTGCCACGTGGAAAAGTGACGACATGGTTCCTTCTCATTTGTTTGAACTCAAATGGCCATAAATTTTGATCCAGAGTCTAGATTGAAGTAGAATTTTATATCACCATAATCAACTTGATGAGATGAACACAAAAATGATGTCTAATCGAGGTTTTAGGTTAGTTGAAAAGATTAAAATTTTTACATGCCATTTCCACGACACCTTGGATCTTGGGTCAACATAGTAACTGCCTCCTTATAACCTATGATTTGGTGGGGTTTAGGAGGGAGTATGTTACAAAGTGGTATCATAGCATCCAAGTTCAACACTTGGACTAGATGGGCTCTATCATGGACAAGTGATGGCAAGGTTCTTGCAAGGGGTTCATTTTGATTTTTTTTGGAAAATTAACTAACCAAGTGTGTAGGTGTTAAAATTCAATCTATGGTTGATTGATCATATGCATGATTGGCATGATTTCCATGTAATCGTAGCATGGTACTAATGCATGAATCCATGTATCTAGGGAGGAGCTCAATCATGAGTGTAATAACTAAACATATGAATGAGGGTATCTTACGCATACCATTTGATTTGTATTGCACATTAGCTGCAATGTTGTTTAATAGGTTGATTTTATAAATGTCTTGGCAATGCATGAGCTTGTTAGCTTGCATCTTGAAGGTTTAGAAAACCAATGGTTGTGACCTTGGAGGTTTTTCATTTTCCTTAATTTTGTAGAACTTCCTGCATGGCAGTGAGTATGATTATTTGTAACATATCGTCACTACTGGTTGAGTGATGTTATCTTGTATACTTGGGATGATTGTGCATGTCAATGCCCCTGTGATATGTGGGATGAGGGGAAAATACGTATGTTGTTGTAGCTTGGATAGAATGGCTTGTTTCTATTTAAATGTAAGTATATGTATATGGATATATTGATTGGGATGAGGAAGTCCCATTGCTCGATTTTTATATGGAAAAGAACCCTGGTAGAGGTTGAATATTTCTTCATGATGATTGTGAACGTTATGTTTTCCATAGGAATTCTTTCTTTCATGGTCAATGCCTCCCTTGTTTGAGGAATGGGGTGTGCTAGATGAAAATGGTTGGTTGAAGCTTGTAAAGGTTGTCATCTCTCTATTAGATGGAAACCCATGATCAATACCTAAACTAAATGAGTTCAAAGGAAAGGGCCTTGTACATACCCTGTAGATGGAGGATTTGTAACTCTGTTAGAGAAAGATACTACAATATTAGAGTTTATCTTGAATTATCAGGAGTCCCATGTGTAACATCACCCTCCTCAATAAATAGTTGTCTTGTCCATATGGGTATTCTTTTAGTATAATGAAGAAAGTAATTAGAGAATGTGGCCCAAATAATGACATGGTTGAAGATGTCGATGATATTGCTACATATGAAAGCCAACCTTATGAGGTGCTTTGTTCTTGTTGGATTTGCATGAAGAGGATGAATATACATGCCACTTAGATTGCTTGTGGAAAAGCCAACCTTTTGATTAGTGGTGACAATCTTAGTAAAGAGATTGAATGAAGCCCATGAGGGCTAACACTCATTTCAATTTTGAAGGTTGATTTTAGCAGGAAATAATAGGGGTCTCAGTGAGGTTGATAGTAATCAATTCCGATAATTTTAGGTAAAAGTATGATATTTAATCTAGTAAAGACATGATTATGCATGAATTTATGCTAAATTGTTAAAGGGTTTCTAATTATTTCCTTTAAGATTGTAGACACCCTGATTACTAGCCTTGGTATAAAGGCTAAATTTAAATTGTTGCTTTGGTCTCGGTATAGAGGTTGAATGAACTTAATGATGTTGATTTTGGCATAGTAGTCAGTTTCCAACTATAGTCTAACTTGACAAAGAAACTGGAATCTTCTAAAAGCATGGTTATAAATGAGATGATATGTGCATGTGCAGGTAAAAATTTTGGTTTTTGAAAAATTATGTTGAAATATTTATGTCCTAAATTTTGAGACATGTGACTAATATATATATTGAGATATATTTTTATTTGCAGAGTAACATGCTTGGTACAACAGGGAAAGGCGTCTAGTATATTTTTTTATATGTATTTATACACTAATAATTGTGTGTGAATGGAAGCATATTAAGAACCTTTAGCACAACAAAAGCAGAGCAGCTGGCAAGAGATTTCAAGCATTTGAGGAAACAAATTTCATTGTTGCACGAGAGGCAAAGGGAGGGGGTCATCCCTCAAGACCTTCTAATGAGGATCAAAGGACCCCTTCTGAGAGAAAATGGAAGGGATGTTATAGTTTAAAAAGGGCTGCCATGAAATCTTGAAGATGGATAAGACTAAGTTTTATTCATGAAATATTGAAAACATCAGAAGTCATGGTGGTTGAGTGGGTGTGGTTGTTGATTATTTGATGTTTTTCATTCTTCAATTGGATTTATGTTTGTTATGTAACTAGATCACAAAAATAGAAGAAAAGATAGTTCAACGAGTTGAAAATAATCCTATTCGAAGGGGAAACCTCCTTTTACATCACATAAATGAACAATTATTGGACGATTCAAATGACAAGACCTCCTTGGTATATATAGGATTCTAAGGGGTCAAAATATTATTATGGCCTACATAACAATAATAATGTAAGGGAACAACAATAAAAATAGTGGGCTTCTATGGGGCACAAAAATAACAATGTGGGGGCTATACTAGTATTATAAGGATCTAACATGCCCCTCTCCTTCAAAAAAGTGTTGTCCTCAACACTTGAGTAGTTCTGGATGCTTCTGAATAAAATTCTCATCCTCCCATGTGGATTCTTCAAGGGGTAAGTTCTTCCACTCAATGAGATACTCCGAAATTGATTTGTTCAGTAGCTGTCAAATTCTTGTGTATGTGATTGCTTCATGCTCCAATATGATTTTTCCTTCCTTGTCAAGTTTTGGCAGTATTACTTTGGAGTTCCATAAGGATGGATTATGGTCCTCCAATTTCAAATGAACAACATAAGGGCAGAATCAAAGTCTCCAAAATCCAACCCAGACTCTATAGAAGGTACTGCTTTTATAGGGAAAATGGGGTAGTTTTAGATCCACCATACTAGGGCTAGATCCAATTTGAAAGGAGGTAAGTTCCATGAGATAAGGGATAAAGCCCCAATATTAGGAATTTGAGATCATATTTAACAGAAAATGAATGAATCAACTCCTAGAGCTTGTAGAGAGGGAAGCTTCAGAATTTTATTTTATTTTTCCTCATTTCTAGATGTCATCACATGTATGCAAACTGCATCATCGCAGGATGTCATGGATCTAAGTGTGATGGAGTCTTAATTTAGGGTTTCGAGGCAATGTAATCTAGGATTCTTATAACTTTTGGAAATATTGTTTATTTTGGCGTTATAGGGGATTGATACAAAGTGTAATGGGTGGGAAGAGATCCAGGTTTGGGTCCTTTTGACTAAGTGTGGAAAAATGTAATATAATATATTTCCCCCTAAAGTACAAAGTTAGAAGTTGTGGATGATGATTGAAGTGATTTACCATGTGAAAAGTATGGATCAAGAGTCGAATAGGTGAGATCTATCAATCATCAACTAAATATTACAAGACATTATCATCAATATATCATCGCTAAGGTAGGCATACCCATACTTAAGATATAAGTTGTTTTACATGTATAATGATAAAAGTCACGTTCCTTGATTATGCATTATGGACCCATGCTTGGATGAATTTTTGTATGACCATAGCCATTATACTTTATAGATCTATATATGAATCTTGAAGTCACAACCTGGATGGATGACACTAGATCCGAGGTCTTCCATCTCATCACTTGACATTACAAATGTAACCATGTGAATAAATGTGTTGAAGTTGAACATGGTAGACACTATCTGATTACTAGCCAATGATGAAAGTTGTTAATAGATGTGAGAGGGACCACTGATGATGATAATGGCCCTCAAGGTACTAAGCACAATCTATGCGGTTTGAATAAATGAGCTAAATTCTAAAACCGCAAAAATATTTTGGTCGAAGGCCAATGATGAGAACTTGGTGCTGAAAGTGAGGAAACTTGCCATTGAGGAATGAAAATTCCAAGGAAATGAGGGGAGTTTCTATATCAACTTCCTAGATAATGTGTTGAAGTCGATAGGAAGTGACTCGTCGTAGGAGGGCCTTGATGTATCCCCCATAAATGACACAAAATGGATACCAATATTTGAGATAGAATGTGATGATGCAGAGTTGGTTCAGGGATGGCTAACGTGAAAGAAGACTATAGGTATTGCAAAAAATGTCAATTGAGGGTGCAATTCTCTTGAACATATCAATGAAAATTATATGGAATTGGAAGAATTGACTCAAAGACCCAATATGAAGACTTTCGATAAGGTGTAATAAACAAGGAAGAAAGCATATTTTCCAACCTAAAACAATCACATAAGTGAAAGAGTGTCATGTTCAAGAGCGACATACTACCAAAAAATAGGTTTTACATTGTTTCTCCAATTTCCCCACCATTTCTGGCAAGTACCTCTTTATTTTTTAACAAGATTGAGGAGGATAACATATTATTGACCTGTAAGCTCATCCTTCAGACGGGTCCTTTTAATTATTTTTAAAAACCCTGAGAAGGAGTTGTTCGGTCTTGTCATGCTTGACAAGTCCTACATTGTTTATGTTTTTACGAGTCTATCGAAGGGGTAACTCGACTTCGTTTTTCGTATTTAGAGAGTCTGAAAAAGAGGAAAACAAGAAAACATTGAGAGGTTCCTTTTCGTAAATTTAGTCCCTTGGGCTCAAAAAGGAATAAAGTATTCCTTTTTTGTAAATAGTCAACCTATCCATAAAAGGGGTAAATTTATATTGGGTAGATGTCCTTTCACTTACTTTAGTGAGTGCGAAAGAGACAAGTGCTCGACAATCTTTCTGAAAAGAGATTAAATAGGACTCTTGGGGGTTCCTTTTTCGCTAGTGTTAACAAGCCCGAACAAATGATAAGAGTGTGCTCGGTAACTTATTCTCATGTATTTACGAGCATAAGAAGGAATAAATAATAATATTAGTAATTTATTCTCATGTATTTACGAGCACGAGAAAGAACAAACACTAAGATAGTAATATGTTTCATTTTTTTTACACAAAACTTGAAACAGAGAAAAACTATGTTTAAGAGTTGTTCCATTTTTAAACAAGTTAATAGAGAATAACTATGCTTAGGATAAATACATTTTCCCCAGCATAATGGTAGAGGCATACCCCCCCAACTTTGTCTTGTCTGCTAACTCTTATCATAGACTCAGATAGATTGTTGGTTACTAATAGAGATATGTTCACCAGGAAGGAAAGAATAGGATCATGTGATATGGGCAGATGAAATGAAGGTTCATCTCTAAGATCAAGTAAAAACAATTAAAATCAAAATTTACGACATCTAGTCAAAGATTCAAAGCAACTGGAGGGGATTTGTTTCACTTTTTAATGAGATTGACACAAGAAAAGAACGACTTTATAATCTTGAAACAAAGAAGAAACTATGTTGGTGGTGACCTATTTCATTTTTTAACAAGCTTGACAAAATAAAAGAACTATGGTCATGGCATTATTTACCTTGATAATGGCTCCTAAGAGGCTAAGGCTCTTGAAAGAATACATATCAAGGGCTTGATGATGGCTTGCAAGAGGTTTTCATTGGATGGAAGAAAAATGCTCTAGAAGGAATACATATCAAGGGATCCAATAGGGGTAGGAAAATTAGGCTCCAATGCTTCCAATAAATAATTCCCATATCATTTATTGGATCAAGGTTAAAACAAGTCAAGTAAACAGTGAGAGGCTCTTCCTCGTAGGTAGGTGCAAGAATGGAACAGGTTGCCACATAATTAAACTGTGGTGGGGGGGATACCACTTGCATATTAGGAATGTTTAGGGAAGTTGGATGGTAGGTAGTCAAATTAGGACCAACAAAAGAAAGCTGGTCAATAGTCACAAATTTTCCATCATGCAGGAAATACATTACTCAAAAGAGTGTGGACACGACAACATTAATGGCATAAACATAGTCTCTCCCAAGTAGAAAAATGAAATCCAAGAGGCCTTGGACTACCATAAAATCTATACAGATAGTTTTTCCTTCTAAGGTAATAGATAATTGAGAAATGATCCCTAAAGGTTCAATAGTTCTTCTATTAAAAGGCAATATATTTTGAGTAATAGAATTAAGCTGAGGTGAACCTAAATATTTCCAAGAAATTGAGGATATAATGCTAATAGAAGTGCCTTCGTCTATAACAGTGTGATATATTTTCTTATCACAAGACTATAGGTTTTAAATCCGTACAAAAATTACCTACATACGAATTCTAAGAACATAAAATAGGCAATGCGAGAACATAACACATAAAACACATATACACATAGATTTCCCCCTGGATCCCAAAACTGGGACTACCAACTTGATTTTTCATTATTGTTCCTTTCAATGTTATAATACATATATATACATGCTGAAACATCTAATACCATGGATTGAAAAGCATTGTGCCCAAAACCATGCACAAAACCATAGGTAGGTCCACCCACCTAATATAGGGTCCAAAAAAAATTTCTGCGAGGTGCTGCCCTGAACCCTGTAGAGGGGGGATAACCGCCCCACTCAAATCCCCTGTGACCCCCCCCCGGTTGCACAATTGGCACAATGAAGGGGGGGCTCCACCCCCCTCTAACCCCTCAGTTAACTAGAGTAGCTAGTCATGGAAAGAATATAACACAACCCAACAAAGACTTCACCATGATTTGAAGGGCATGTAAGAAGGGATATGAGGCTTTGTCATTTGATTCCAGTCAAAGGAAATGACCTTATTAATTGGAGGGGGTTCCTTGAGAATGGGAGGAATGCCCCCTTGCTTGGTGGGATCTAAAGTAAAAAGAAGAACCTGAGCAACATTAAATTCACTCTCTAAGGGGAGCGTATGACCGATTGAATATGGAATTGAGTCGACCAATTTATCAACCATTGGGTGGTTTGAAGAGGATGAATGGGATTCACACTCAGGGAGAGTGAGATTGACTAAAGATGGAATGAGATCAATCACTTCATGAACTAATGGAGGATTGGGGGAAAACTTACAGTAACTAGTTGGAAGTTGCTGCTCGAAAATAGTAAGTTTTTCCAACAATTTCAAGACTTCAGCCATATGAGGGAAAAGTTGAGTTTGATGATTCCCTTGACATAACCTATAGGGAAACATAACTTTACACTTTTTCCTAGGAACCTTATTATCACTAGTTGATGGTTTTTCACCAGCATTATCTCCAAAGACTGTCAACAAGAGTTGATGTGAGCCTTTCGACCACACTTCTAATACTTGGTAAATACCAGGGCATTCTCTAAGAAGATGGTCACCCTTATAGAGCTTGCAAGGGAATTTAATTTTATGAGGCATGTTGGAAGGTTTTTTAGCATTATCCACATTCATAGTAATGGTTAGTTGGTTTCCCCTTTGCTTATTTTGCTTCTTCTTCTTCTTCTTCTTCTTCTTAGCTTCTTGGTTACTAGCATCAAGATGTTCACTAGGTGAAGAAGAAGAAAGGGACGAAGATATGATGGGAGAATAAGGAAAAGTGTCAACTTTAGGTTTGTGTTGTTGAGGAGAGCTTGTTTTTGAAGAAGCTATGACATTTAGAACCAAGGAGTTTGAAAACAACCATATCGGTAAACCTATCATGAATCGAGGAAGGGACAACATAGCTATGTAAGGAGCACCAATATTTCCAAAAGAAGGAGAATGACCAGGATTCTATTCAAAGGGGTTTCCTTGACTAGAACACACAGGAAATGTTGCCACCAAACTCAACCTAAGGTTTACTATTCAATCAAAGGAACAACAACAATGAAAAGGGTCACTAGGTATGAAGTGATTACTAGGTTATTGTGAACTGCAATATACCATTAATTACGTGCAGGCCATCTCCTTGAATGTTTTGTTTGGTGTATCACAAACAACAAGGTGGACAACTCAGATACCTACGTTTGGTTTGCAACCTAAGGGGGACTTCTTATATACCTAAGGGTATGTGGAAGCACAATCCATGTTAGTGTTGTCTAATGCTTAATTGTATGATGACAGTGTTCCTATATACTCGTCGTACGTGGAGTGCCTTCCTATATACCCAAAGGTATGTGTAAGAACAATCCTATATACTTCGAAGTACATGGAAAACCAACCATCTCCATAATGTAACACATATGGTTAATGACAACTCCTACATTTAGAGATGCTGGAACACATCTGCTAGCCTAGATCAACTAAATGTGTTTTTTACTATTTTAAATGCTCCTTAGACTCATTGGTAAATTTGCAATGTTTCTCTTTGATTAAGGTTTCTGTTTGAATGCAAAAGTGAAACATTCACCTGAAATCTTAAAATGCAGTGAATATGAGAGAACTATTTTTAAGTTGATGAATTTTTAACTAGGAAAAAGGAAGAGGTTTCAATTCAATAATGCAAAAAACAAATCTTCCAAACAAAACCTTCAAATACACTATTCTAATTTCACAAATTCAAAGCCCTAATAAACAAAGAAGAAATTCGAGTAGCTGACTAATGAAGTACGAAATGTCTTTGAAGGAATCAATAATCAAGGCAAATTGTAAAAAGGTCTAACTAATAAGAAAAAAACAATTTCCTACCAAAGAGAAATTAAACTTTAATGCTTAAAGTAAATGTTGGCTTTATAGAGAAACAGGTAAACCAGAGACTTAGAAAACTACAACAAATAAAGCAAATTTCAAATCAAGATGGGGAAGCCATAATTTTTGTATTTTCCAGGTATCATCTCAGGTAAGCTATTGACACCATTGTGATGGTTCACACTTAATGACCACAAAAACTACACCGCATTGCAATATCACTATTTCATTGTAGTTTACAAGAAAAAAATTTGCACTGAGTTGCAACTAATACTAAGAAAAACTACACTAAGTCGCATTGTCACATAATAACAAGTGCGATGGGGATGATTCACATACAAAGCGAGGAAAAAACCCTAATAAAGCTCAAAATCCAGTTTTATAAAGTCAAATTACATTATGAACAAGACAAAAATGGTTGCCAATGAAGCTCTTAAGAGGCTAGGCAAAGAAAACCCCCAAAGAAAAACTCATTCCCTAGTGGAGTCACCAAGTTGTTTTCTAGACAAATCCCTTTTGCGGACATAAGTGATCTCCCTAGGTTTAATGGCTTAACCTAGAAATAGCTAAACAAATTGTATTACCTTTCCCTATAGATATTAGAAATATAAGAAGATAACCTACATGATGTTCATAGGCATTCCTCTCCTCTTTACTCACTCACCCCAGTTCGAACTTTAACTCCCAAAAGAAGAACTTGTAAATAAGCCAATACAAGCAAAGACATTGAGATATATACAACACAATATAGTCAAATAACTCAAAATAAGAGATCAAGGAACCTTATTCTACATATCTATAATCAAAGACATGATGTATGGGAAAAAAATGCAATTTGTATTAATGATAACAAAGATATATTACAACCCTTGTTGAGGCCTTTATGTTGCAAATGTATCTCAGACTTCTCATACTTTCTTTGCGACAATGATAAAGCCTTCAATCTCACCAATGCATAAGGATGGATTATGAACCTCCAAATTCAAATGGACAACATAAGGGAAAAAATATAGTCTTCAAAAGCCAAACCAAAGTTTATAGAATTTACTTATTTTATATAGAAAATGAGGTAGTTTTATATCCATCGTACTAGGGCTAGATCCACTTTGAAAGGAGGTAAGTTCCATGAGATAAGGGATAAAGCCTTATTAGTATATATTCAAGATCATATTCAATAGAAAATGGATGAATCAAATCTCAAAGCTTCTAGACAAGGAAGCTTTGAAATTCTATTTTATTTTTCCTCATTTGCAAGTGTCATCACACTTTTAGTAAAGGTAACCTGTGCTGACCAATGCAAGTTGCATGTATGCAACATGAGCCATCACAAGTTGTCATGAACATAAGTGCGACAGAGTCTTAATTTAGGGTTTTGAGCCAATGTAATCCATGATTCTTATAACCTTTGGAAATTGTTTTTCTTTTGGCCTCATGGGATTGATGCAAAGTTTAATGGATGGTGAGAGATCGGATGGCGAGAGATCCAAGTTTGGGGCCTTTTGACTAAGTGTGAAAAAATGGCCTATAACAGTTGGTAAGAGAGCATCTTATGGAGGAGAAGGCCGAGTAGGCCTCAAACCTTTGAGGGTCGAGGGACCCATGGAAGGTGGTTGGCAAGAAAGGCATGAGGGTCGACAAGGCTGACAGGGCTGAGTAGGGCTGAGAGGGTTGGGCAGGTCCAAGAGGGCCAAGTAGGGCCAAGAGGGCTGAGAGGGTTGAGAAGGCCGAGAGGGCCTAACAAAGCATATAGACATGTATGGCACAAGACATTATGAGAGAGATTCTCTAAAGTAAGAAAGAGATCTATATGATTAATATTGCAGGTTTGTTGTGAGTGAGGTACTCAGTTGTGCCAGGCCCGAGGAAAGAAAATGGAGTAACAAAAGGAGATCTGGATGAGTAATATTACAAGTTTGTTGTGAGTGAGATACTCATTTGTGTCGGGTTTGGGGAAAGAGCATGGAGCAACAAAGGAGATCTAGGTCAACAAGTCTGAGGACAAATCTAGGGCTAGATCCACTAGATCAAATCTATGGTATTTGTTATATATGTAATTTCTTCAAGGGCCATTATCCTAATAAGGGAGCTTGAGTAGGTTTTGAGAAGAATTTAATGAAGAACTGTTGATTAGGAAGAACTTTTGTAGAATATATTTATTATGCATAATCTAATTGTTGGTTTTATAAGTTTTCTTGTGCTAAATTTGTTTATGGTTAGGTACATCAATATGTTTGAGTTCATTAGTTGTGTAAAGTTAACAGGAAGTTCTTCTAGATTTGGTGTGTGTGCGCATTGAGTCTAGTGCCCAAAATATAACACTCAATTGGATTTTGTTCCCTTTGCATTGCAATAAGGGCTAACGTCCCTGTTGGATTTGCTTTCAACCATCTACATCTTTCTAGTATCATTTTCTTAGTCAAGCCTATTATACCTCCCACTAAATCCCCATAAAACACTAATTTTTGGTCTTTGATATGAAATTTGATCTCTCCTTGGTTTGTAAGTATGTTACAAAAAGTAAGAGAAATTCTTACTCAATTTATACCTCCCAATTTCTACATACTTAATGAAAACTTTCCTCATAGATCTTTTAGCTATTCACATTTTCCTATTTCACATCAAGTAATTTTGCATTATTAATTACCCTATTACTTATTTAAGATTTAAGTAATTTTGCACTTTAATCCTTTCCCATCTATTTTTATTATTTATATAATATTTTTACTCTATTTTAAATTGTTTATTCCTTTTCCCTTCTCATAGGATCCTTGTATTTAATGAGCAACTTAATTATTCTTCCATATCACATTCTCCAAACCATTCACGGTCTCACGTTTTCTTCATTTTTAACTCACTTAAACTATTCTAACTAAAACATTATTATTATTCATGGCTACCATTGATTCAAAATTTAAATTCTTTAATATCTTATAAAGAATGTTGATTTGGTATACACACTTATTAGTGTTTCATTTAATTTGAAATATATTGATTGCAACAATTTATATTTATAAAGAACTATTAAAACTATAAACATTTAAAATATAAAATGCAACACCAAAAGCACACAACTTACCACATATTTCTCACTTGAAAAAAAAACAAAAAAAACAAAAACAAAAACTTGCCACTTATTTGGTTCAATGTGGACTTTTCTCTTATTTTGTTGTAAGCATGCCAATCTATAAATTTTGTTTGTACTCTTAAATTTTTGAATTGAAAGCATTTTGAGGGTTTTTGGCAACCTTATGACAAACGCTACAAACGCTATATGGTAAAGTTGGTGGAGAATCACATATCCTCTAATCAAGTGATGTGATGGAATGGAGAATCACAAAATTCGAAGCATTGACAAAATGTGAATGACAACAAGGAACATCTTGACCTTAAGGAGTTGCATTATCCAACATTTAATGAGTTAGAAGGGGCATTTCCAAATGTAGTGATGGAAGGGGTGTTCACATGGTTTAAGTGATGGGTGTATTGCTAATGATCATAGCATTGAGATTATATATATATATAATATATATATATATATATATATATTTTTATATAATGGATTTTTCTAAATTTTAAATATATATATTTTTAAGTATGAGGTAGTGAAGAATCCCATGGTGGGTTAATTAGCTAATTTTATTTTTAGATGTAGGCATTGTGTAATATCAAGAGTTTTATTTATTTATTTATTTATTATTATTTTTTTAAATTTATTGGTGAAATTGAGCATTTTACTTATTAAATGTCTATTTAATGTATGTCACTAGGTGTACAAGATTAGTGTTGATTTCATAAGATATTAAACTGTAATTGAATTTGTACTTTATAGTGATGATATCAAGGGTTGAATATTAAGACTATAATAGGTGATAGGTAAAAACCTAGTTTTGAAAAAATCAACCTCTTACATGCAAGAAACTTCAAAAATTTGATGAGTTGTATATTTTCATAACAATAGACATGTCATTATTTCTGGTGAGACAAAGAATCATAAAGTAGTGAATGCTAGGTTAGGGACTTTATTTTTATTGAAAGAAGGAGGTGAAGCCTAAATATTGGAGTACAAGAAAAACATTGAACTACTAGTGCCAAGAAGTTCACATTCAAAATCAAATCATACTTTAATGGCTAGGAAGATTATGCATCAAAAGAAAAATGCATCGATTTTTTAGCCAAAGAACCTTGCATAACCAAAAGATGAATTTAAGAATCAAGTTGTGGTTAGGAATAAGGAAAAAAGCTTGAGTAGATAGATATGCTGATATGGTGGTGGTTTATCCAAAGTTGGCTACAATGACTTGTGGTGGTAATGTTGTGCCACCTAGAGGTGCACCATGATTAAAGGCCAAGCCTATTATTGGTCCCTTGTTCAAATGAAAATTAATGTAGTTTATTTATGCACTCTCATTTGGTAATTTTGTCATTGTGAAGAGATGTGTTAGGGTAGTGATCAAGTCTTGCACATATTGGATCAACTTAAGCATCAAGGGGTTTTCACAGTGCAACATATTAGATATCATTCTAAGATTAACTACATAGAGTTAGTCATTAATGTTTGACCATATCCGTGAGTATTAGTCTCAAAAGACCAATTTCTCATGTTTTAAAATAATCTACTTTGCATCAGGTGATGCTCACAAGGGTGAAGAAGTGGGATTGATACTAAAGAAATGAATCACATAGCATCAGCCATCATCTCAAGGATTTACACCCAATAACTAAGACATCTTAGGAGCTTACCTATTACAGGACTCCTCTGACTTAAGTGCACTTAACCTGGAGTATGGTATTTTTTAAGGATTCAAATATTATACCTATGTATAGTATTCTATGTGACTATTTTTGTTTGAAAAACCATACATATAGAATGTAAGAAAATATTTAATAAAAATCATGTAATTTACGATTAAAAGTGGTTTGTTTTGAAAATATTACCAATTTAATCATATTTATGTAAAAAATAGACAATTTTTTAAATAATGGACAATTTTTTTTTTAGAAAATGGCCAAAAAAATAGCGAATTAATGACGTTCACACCTAAAAAATTCCTTTCCATGGAATTTTCCTCACATGCAATTTTCTTAGCTTATCTACCCGATTTGGAAAACCTTAAGAAGTATTGGCCCTTATGAGTCATTCAGTAAGAGATCCCTTGAATCTTTTTACTTAAGCACTGATTAGGTGTTGATAAATAAATGGTAAAAGTAGTAACTAGGATAATGAAGAAGGGAAAATGTTCAAGTGGCATTCCAACTAGGGTTGGAATTTGAAATCCAATCAACTTATCCAATTTGATGGTTATAACAATTTTATTTTAGGAACCGAGTATTTTGTTTAACATTGGTGACATGTATGCTAAATTTCTCACCATATTTGATAGTAAATCACCTCATGACAAGTTATTTTGCCATCAAATTCCATCCTTGATTCCAACCACTTAAAGAAAGACCCATGAGAGAAGGAATGAATGTGTAGTTAGAGACATAGGAGGATGTATACATCAAGTATGAGCTGCAAAAGATGTCTCTATGGTATAATATCTAGAACATTAACCATGTACTAATATTAGTTTCCTTCTAGTTTTTGGGTACTAGAATGAATGCCAAACAAAGATTATACTCCATAGGAAGTTATCACTCTTCCCAATTCAGTTTAATTTGGGCCATTAAATGAGGTTGCATCATTTCAACAAATGACCCTAGTAGTACAATTTTTTCATAATGTATAACCTTTAGAGAGTAGATGTGTAAGGGTTGTTATCTAAGAATCATATTTCTATGTAAGTGGGATCTAACTAGATTGGTTCTTTTTCCTAATGAATAGAACCATATAACCATACTTGGTTGTGCATGAATCTAAATAATTATTCATTTATGGAACCTACTTTTTGTCCATTACTATGGTGCAATTTAGACCTTTCTATGGAAGCTATCTACAAGGTATGGAATGACAATTTTGGGTGTTGTGCTACAAAGAGTTCATGAGTAGTACTGACACAATAAAAGAATATATTGCAACCAACAATTGCTACAATCTTTGGCATTAGATGATGGTTCATATGATTGCCATATTGTCGTGAATCCCCTTTGAATTGAATGATGAGTGTGGAAAGTAGTAGCAAATCAAAGTGAGTTGACATTATAGTCATATAAGGGAGAAACTACCTAGTAGAGGAGTTTTCTACACTCGATTGTGTGACTATTATTGGTTAGTTATAATAAGAATATGCCCAATTATGCAACAAATATTTTTTTCTTGGTGATTTAATGTGAAATAAAACACACTAACTAGATTATTTACCTAATGTGACATAGAAAAAACCAAAATAGAAATGACACACATTGAAACACAAATTTAACCTTGGAAACATGATGTGGGAAAATTGATTGGAAAAGGAAGGATAATGCATTTTGTCTTTTATATTATGGAGATCACAACACAAATTTCAAAGTAATCCAAGTTTTTTGCAAAGATATGAAACACAATATTATATAATCCTATACAATATGCTTCACTCTCTCACTCTCTCTCTTCTCCTTTAATATCTCCTCCACACTTGCTAATTGTACTATACAACAACAATGGTGACTAAAGAAATTAACTTGTTTCCCTCGTTTTAGTAGGTTTTTGATAACTTGGATTAAGGTTAGGTATATGATTCCATAACTGTCTTGGGATATCCACGATGCTTATAGAAGTCTATCGTGAATTCTCGTGCATTACTACCTCCATATTTGTGAATTATAATGAGATGATAAGAGTGCCTCTTAAACCTATAAAGAATAATTATATTCTTAAACCTATAAAGAATAATTAGATTATTACCTTGCCAAAACATACTTCCACACATATTTTCACAATAATTTTATTTGAAAAATTAAATTACTATTAAAAAAATACTAATATATAAAATACAAAAAACATCACAAAATATAATATACTCAAAATTTAATTCCATTAAGTAATTACACTAATTACCTTTCAAATTAAACAACAAATATTATTAATTACACTTATTACATTTCAAATTAAACAACTATTATTAAAATAATATCTGTCTCTTTAATTTGATCGTAAATAGTCAAAATAAATTATTATTTCAATTATAGTTAAAAATTTATTTATATAAAATGGAAGACTTAAATTGTCTTTGCGTTCTCCACTTTTTCAAAATGTCCAAATATTAAGAATTAACCTATCTAGTGCCACCAAACTTCATCTTTCAAGATTTCAACTTAAAACACATCAGAAACAACCCAAGAATAATATAATTGGTTGCACTTTTACCTTTGTTGGGGCACTCAGATTTCTTCAGACAAAGTGGGACCCTCACACGATCAGGAAGTTCATGCACATGTTTCCCTTCTCTCATTTGTTGGTAGTCATTATTAATTTCAGGGCACCCAAAGTCCTATCCTCTTATCTTGACATTTTCAATGGAAACAAAGTTCACTTAATTTCCCATTGATTAGAAAGTGAGTTGTAGAATATGAGCATTGAGATTAGGGACACATGGAGAGGGCCTAGAAGTCTTTGACTTGTGTCCCCACACCGACCAAAGCATGACCACAAATTAGGGCCCCACAACTTGACAGGGAAGAATGGCAAAGGTTGACAATACATATGGTGCCTCAACCCCCTGCATAGAAAACTGATTCCATGAACACTCATTACATTGGAAAATTGATTCCATGAAAACTCATTACATTGGAATTTCCATGGTTACACATAAAGGTTTTTGTGGTACATAACATGTTTTGAAAGTTGGATTATAAATGCTTACATTTTATCTTTATGAACCTATTGGAATATCATATACAAATTAAAATTTCTTAGATATTTATGATTGTGCTTCACTGTTTTGGGTTCATATCGATTAAGGTTGTGCTTCACTATTTCACTATGAATAGTGGAAAAATTTAAATCTCAAAATTCACAATAAAGAAATTAGGTATATAAAATAAAACAACTTTATTTCTTACATGCCCTAATATCTCAGAGAGTTAAGTGTCTTTTCCAGTGACCTTTCCTTATTAACATACAAACAAATAGCATTTTCTACTTAAAAAAAATACTTTCAATAATATAATATTCCAAAATTCCAACATAAAATGTCAAAGAAAAAATGTAATTGGTTACACTTTTACTTACCATTGTAAATGGTAAGTAGAATGAGACAAGGTGGGACCTCATTTGTGCGCTTCTCTTTTCTTTTTGTTGGTGTCATTTTTTATAATTACCGTGAATTTTGAAATTAAACAAGTGATGAATGTATTATATTATTAATTCCATGACCTTTTCAATAGAAACGATTTTCCTTGTTCTTTTCTTGGAAGCCATCACACTCAATACTTTATTAACCAATGTATTACATGTATCCTTGTTCTTAGGAAATCCCCGATAAAGTCCATGCATATTCCTTCCCATGTATTTGTTGGCAGTTGGAATTGGGTCGTAGGGTTCTTGTTTCTTTTTACTAAGATGGTGGGTATAACATAAAATATAAGATGGTGGGTATAACATAAAATATAATTTTTGATAATATTTATTTATTTTGCATCAGAAGAATCGATAACTGGGTTGGGTTTGTATTCGCATGATATAATGTTGATTTTAATCGTTATTATTATAATTTTTAGGTAAATTATGTTTCTTTTAGGACGGAGCCCATGGATAAACTTGATGGATTTGAACATATAAACTCTTGGAACATAATACTTCATTTTCATGGCTATTGCCAATTAAGTTTCCCTTGAGGAGCTATTTTTTATAACATTTATTATTTCTTCTTGTATCTTGGTTTAATAAATATATTTTTACAAGCTAGCTATACGTTTTTCAACACTAAAATATGCAACAACTAAAGGCATGGCCATCACTTAATAATGGTAGCCTTTATTCCTTGGGCAGACTAACTTTCTCATCTTCTAGAATAATCAACATTGGAAATCGTAAGCAATGTCTTCTTGTTTCAATTGACCTTGAAATTATTGATGCACAGTCTTAAATTCCTCATCTTCAATGCAATTCTCTTTGTATGGTTCATGGAAGAACTAAACCATGTGCACAATAGCTCCTAGATTTCTAGTGTTATTTTTTTTTTTTGTTGTGAAGTTAGGCACTTTGCATTACGTCAAATGAGGATTACATAAACCAAACTTTTCTTCTACTAGTTTTCCCAAAAGGAAAGTAAACTAGTAACATATGTTCAAAGTCTTGAGGTTGTTAAGATCTCGTCTAACTAGAGAATCTTGTAAATTCAAACTTATAAAAATAGGTTGGTTGTGCTAGACCTTGACATACATTAACATGAGAAGACAGTTTGAGAGAGGTAAAAGACAAAATCTAACTAGAGATTTAAAATACAAAACACATATACTATTATTTAGGTCTTTAAGTCCAAAAATGATTATTGAGTTTTTTCAGAGGTCTATTCTTCCTTTTTTCTTGTGAACTTCAATCCATCTCGAGAACTTGATGACTATATTTCCTTGAGGAATTTCCATTTATGGACTACCTTTAACAATGGTTGCTTCCTTATCACTGTCTGAGTGATCTAATTCATGAAGATGTTTATGTGTGCTTGTGGACGAAGCCAGGATCATGGTTGTACTACTTTCTTCTCTATTTGAGGGATCTAGATTAGAGCGGAGAGATGGTAGAAAAGGAGGAGGGATCCTAGAGTTTGTGGGATGAGATGGCACTATGTGGAGTTGAGTTGAGGTCGAAGGAAAATATTTGTTGCAAATGCTTCTTATTTCTACATGTTGTCTTGTGTGTAAGCTAGGGAATTCTTAGATGATTTTGGGTCTTCCCATATTCAATTATTTTCCTTGGCATTAGGAGTATGAGAACTCCCTTGAGAAGAAGGGAAAACATTATGTAGACAACTTGGATGTTGACATGACATATATCAAAGATATGTATTTTCGTAGTCCACTAGTCACAAAAAGGTTATGCCAATCCAATTGATCAAGATCCTATTAGGAGGGCATTTACTGAGATCCATTTTGACACATATGCATGGAAAGGTTACAATACCCTCCTAAACCAATTTGTATCTATATTAATAAAACAACCTAGAGAGTTTCCTATAGAAGTTAAGATATCAAGAGTTAACAAATTAATGGGCATATTAGGAAGTCTTACTGAAATTGGAGTGGCCAGAGATGTCATTGATAAAGGGGTGAATTTAGGAAACCATGGCTGAAAGGAGATCCTAAAATGACCCAAAAAATAGGGTCCTTGATAAAAAAACTCAGAATCATCTTGATTTTTTAAATAAATAACAAATAAGCCCCTGAAACTGAAATAGATATCCATATTCAGGGATCAAGTTTTATGCACCCATTCCTGAAGTGTAGATGTTGATGGTTAGAGCCCATTAAAATGGAATATTATGACATTATGCTCATAGGCTAAGTTGAGAAGAGCATATTGGGACTCCTCCACCTCTAGATCTCAAATATCTTTTATTTATTCTACAATAAAGGTCGACCCTAAGAGATCTTTGAGTTGGTTGCAAGAGCCCTAGATTTAGAGCATCCTTAAATGATCATGGTTAAGAGGAAGAGGGCACGCCCGAACCTTTGGATCCTATGTTCAATATTGAGACTATGAGATTTAAGGCTTCCTTTTCTATACCATAATCTTTGAGCAAAATACCTTCCTAAATCTTCCTACTCCCATGTAGGAGCCACAATGAAATGAAAGGGATTTATGTTTGAACTTGAATTCTGCTATGAGCATAGAGACAAAGTCGACGGATTTCAACTACAGACAAAGGTTACCACATGAGAGTGGTCTCACAAATATAAAAAAGCTCAAGCGATTTGAAGTGATGACACCGCCTAGAAGAAGGGAAGAACCTCGTGGAAAAATAAATTCCCCACAGTTTAATAGATCTACAACGATGGCACCAGAATGAAATAGCTTCTGACGAAGGCAAGAATCTTGAAATTGAAAACCCCCCAGAGATAGGGTAGTAGCTGAAGGCTTTAGGATTTCCATCACGATCCCTTAAAATATTTATCAAGGAATTGTAGCTCACCATGTCATTGGCAGGGATTTGAACCTAGGTGGGGAAGATGACAACCATTTTGACCATTCACCAAAGACAATCCCAATTGATGACAACTAGATTACTATTTGTTGTCACTCATAATATTAATAACATATCAACTAAAATTTTGGAATTTATTTCCTTATAATTAATAACTATATTAAATTCTTTCAAGAATCCCATACATTTAAGTTATTTCAATTTTTGGATCATATATTGAATCTACAAGTATTTTGAAGATTGGTTCTTAATACGAATGATGGTCTCCTTACCTAATAGATAATGTTTCTACTTCTTCACTACTTGGATTGAAGTATAAATTTCCTATGCATATTTAGATTAGTTTAGTATTATTCATGGAATGATTTCAAATAATAGCAAGCTGGTATTCCCCATGCATTAACGATGCTCCCATAAAATAACCACCACCATCCATTTCTACTTTAGATGACTTTATTATGTTAGTTATAGGAATAGGCCTTGACTAATATTTTTTGTTCTTATAGGATTAGAAACTCTTACTACTTTTTATTATATAATTTAGTGGTGTGAGCACAATTGAAAATTATATTGCCAACTTTCTTAAATATTAGGAAGATCTCATAAAATCCTAGATTTTGTAGCATTATTAGGAGTGGGAAATTGAAGGATGATATTTGTCTTTCATATATCAATATTCAAATCATCTCTACCAATCACATGCCCCAAGGACACTAGGAATTACCTAGAAAACTCACACTTATTTATATTCTCTAGTAGTTGATGTTTCTTTAGCTTCTCTAAATCTACTTTAGATGTACGACAAGCTCCTCCTAGTTAGAATTAGAAACCAAAATTCCATCCAAATATACTATGAAAAAATAATTTATAAATAGAATGCAATATATCATCCACATATGAGTTAATTTTTCTATCTTGTGTTTGTTCTAGTAGATAATTTTATTTCTTGGACTACTTTAGCACATGGTTCTTAGGATTCAACTCTATATGGAGTTTTCAATAATCTTTTTTAGTGTAGACCATAATGTTGGATTAGTCATGATGGTTATTAGGGCCCTTAATCACATCTATGGTGGGAATGATATTCTTTTTTTTTCCTTTATCCCTTTCTTCTTATCATTCTTATTGTAACCTCCATGATAGTTTGATTGCTTCAAACCACTTCACTACCCCTTTTTCTTGTCAAATTTAGTACACTAGGCGATGAGGCTAGGAATTATCATTTTTTCTTATTCCTTTCTCATCCATTTTTCCTTCTTTAGCTACCTATCATCCCCTTTTCCATAATTAAGGCATACAAATCCATTTAAATATTATTTAATAATCAAATTGAATTTGATATGTCTTGACTTGATTTTGGAAAGTGATATTAACATTAGGGATATTCTAAAATCAAACATGTGGTTTATGAGATGAAATTTTTACCCTTGGAATAGAATATGATTGTTTCAAGTCCTCATTGAGTGTGCTCTCTTATGAGGGTGCCCAAGCAAGGGTGAAACCCTTTAAAAAGCTATGATTTTGAATTACAAATTTGGTTGCCTTTCACTACATATTTGAAGATGAATTCATGGAAAACATTGTGAAACTTAGAGGAATAACCTTGGTTCCAATTTGAAGTTGAGTGGCATGATTTTCTAGGTGATTGTAGAGCTCCAAAATTTAACCATAACTTACGAGTAAGTCTAAATGCATGAGACAACTTTCATTGTTATACAAAAACATGTTTCGAGCAACTAGTTTTCCAAAATTCACCTTGCGAAAATCCAAGGTAGTTTTCTATATTTAGAGAGAGTGTGATATCTTTCGTAGGTTTTTTGGAACAAGTTGAAATTAATTTTCCTGTGATAGGAATATTCTAATTTCAAATTTCCTCTTAATATAGTGCTTTTGGTTTTGATTTTCTTGTTGTAACTTGTTTTTCCATTTGAGGGATTCAAATCCTTGCTTACTTTAAAGTAAGGGCATGTGTCAAAGCTACAATGGAGGTTTAATCCCCTCTACCCATAATTTAAATGGTTTCTATTTTATTACGTCTTAATGATTGTATATTTTCTTTTGCATTTCCCTTCATTTTCCTACAATTTATTTCACTTACTTTCTAGACTCTCATTTTTAGCAATAATTATGTTTCCTATATTTAGTTTAGAAACACTTCCATTTGTTTCATTTCATATATTTCTTGCATTGATTTTAATTTAAAATGTCCAATTCCTTCATTATGGCAGAATATTCTTGAATTATTCAGATACACAAATGGATCAAATAACAACATCATAGAAACTATTGAACTGTGGTGACCTTCAATATTCTCTAACCTAGTGGTTAATCAATCTTGGGTTCGACATATAGATTCATGTTGTGGTCCATTTGGAAGGAGCAAAACTGTCACATTTAAAAAAATTTGAACTTCCTATGAGAAAAATTTGAAGAAGGGTTATTCAAAATATAATGGAAACTATATTAGCATAATCTTGGCACCTAGATGATTGGCTAGTGCAATCTTGGGAAGCTATAATTCTATGAAAATTGGATCTATCACCTAATATACTTTCTCCAACTGCATGGAAACCTTCCCCTCCTCCATCCACCTTTGCCATGATTTACTTGCCTCCATTGTAAGGCTTTGTCGAACTGAATTTTGACGATGCCTATAAAGGGAACTCAAGGGATGTAAGGTTTGGGGGCATTATCAAGGATTGGAGAAATAAAGTCTTAAAGATATTTACTTCAAATTGTGGGTACACTAGTGTTATAGCTCCAAATCTCACTCTTGAGGTTTGTGATGCTGCACTCATGGCCTAGGGCAACCCCTCCTTCCAGACCTGGTCCCAAATTTAAAAAATAGTGTTTTATTCCCTATACACGACATTGCCCTAAGCTAAACGCGTGTATACGCAGGTCTATGTATACCCAACCCACGTATATGTTTAAAAACACTTAAAAAAAATAAATCTCCTTAATTTTGGGCGGAGATCACGGGTTTTACCTGTTGATTACCTGTTAGTGCCCGTGGCCTAATTGTTCCCAATGAATTCCCAACTAAAAAACGACTTTGGGAGAAGTATAAAAAGGCTTCTATGGGAAGGCCAAAGGGAGTAGAGAAGAGAGAGAAAGATTACTATGCTGAGATTTCCCTGACTAGGTCTGAATATCCTTGTGCCTCCTGCACTTCCCCCATTCTACAGGAAACCCTTGTTTCCTTGTGTGTGTTGATGATTTCATACTACTTGAGATATCATGGAGTAAGTCATGGAAGGAGTTTGTTAAAGTCTTGAGACTAGACGAATCCGGGAGACGGTTCCGCTTGGAGCCTGCGAAAGGACAAATCAGGTGAAATTATTCCTTTTCTGTACTTTATTTGTCTATAATAAAAGAAACAGATGTCTTTGTTCCTGATATAGATCTTTTTCATGTTATGATTCATATGTGAACGGTTGTTTAATTGCATAACTAACTACCTTTCCTTATAATATGAAGATGGTTTCTTTATGATTTTTAGTCCATATACTACTATACTTTCTTGAATTGATTGTTCTGCAGGTCAAAGGAGCAAAGGAACTCCAAGAAGGGTTTGGACCCTGGAAGGCTCTTCTCAAACGTAGGACCTCAGGTACGCCCCCTATCGTAGAGTTTGCTTATAGAAGTATTTTGACTGTATGAAATGTGTGTTTCTTTGCATAGACAAGCTCTGGTCTGCTAGGGTATTCACCCAAGACCCTAGGGGAGTTTATCCCACAACAACTAGCAATAATGAAGTTGAATTTTATACTCTTGAAAGAGGTCCATTGATAGTTCTCCCTACAGCTTTCATGAAGATTATAGTGGATGGGGACACACATCTAACCATCAGAATTGCCCAAAAGATTATCTAGGGTACTCTTTTTGAGAAGATATGAAAGAGATGGTGCCTTTCAAATTTGACTCCTGTAGGATTCAATTATGTGATTATATCCCACACTAGGAGGAATGGGAATCGTCCTACCAGCTTCCTAGCCAATTGGGGTTGTTCGCATCAAGGAAAGTTATTGTTTGTAAATCGATTGTCCCTTGAATCATCAGGATGATTTAAATGATCTTCTAATAATATTAAATGAAGACACTTCAACTATTCAAAAAGTAATAAGAGAGGACAAGCATACCTCTCAGATGGGGGTGAGTAATGGGACTAATAACATAATGGGAATCAATACCTACCACGTTGGCTTGATCCAGAATGAATGACAACAAATTTTGAGGGTGACATGGTCACCCTCATGCATGCAACCACATGCGAAGTGTTATGAAGCTTTGTCTGACGGCGAGGTTATATTGCATGATTGGCATTTGGTGGGTTGGAAATAGTTTCAGTAGGAGGTCAAGATTTTCTCCATAATTGTCAAGCTTTGCAAGTTTCATTTGAAAGGTATCATAACAAGGGTTGTGGATTTAGTTCTTATGATTGAAACATTCTGGTGGATCATCAGAACTTGAGTGAACGATGATAATGTATCTCTAGCTTTGAGTCGATCTCTCATGTCGACATCTAGGAGTCAAATTCTCCTTCTCTGCACGCATCCTCATGGGTATGCCTCCATAGGGGTATTGATATCTTTTCCTTGCTTGAGTTTTCATTTCACTATCTAGAATTCTTATGTCTATGCTTATGCATGTCTTTTAGCTTATTTGTTGCTTGTTTTAGTTGGCTAATTTCTTGGTCCTGCATTTATTTTGTCAATGTATGGGTCAACCAACATTTATCAAGCTTTGATTGTAAAGGGGAGGCGATTTTGCTTGATACAAAGGGGGATATATTAGGTCTATATGTTTTTTGTTGTTACTGTATTAGGAGCTAGTGCTCATGGGGTTACCTTGAGGCATTAGGTCCTTTTCCTCTGGGATGGAATTCCCCATTCTTGTAAATCCTCGTGGTAATTGTGAGTCTACCAGCCTCCCAAACTGTATTACTCCATGGCTTATTTTTTTGGGTGGGGTTTATCCTTGAGTTTTTGGGAGGAGCCTTTCTTCTGTAGGTCTAGCATTTCCTACTATTGTGTTTGTGATTTATTATGAGGTGTTGAGTTGTGTAGCAATATTTATCATAGAAATCCTTCCTAGGGCTTTTGTAAAGGTAGCTTGCTGAAATATTTATTTGTTAATATTATTTTGGAGGGGTGTCACGATTATCTAGACCCTTTGGGAGTTAGAGAAAACAATTGCTAGAAGAATATAGTGGAAAAATTGGGTGGCACATTTTGGCTCACCAGGTCTCATGTTTTAGTGGGGATTACCCTATGTCTGTGAGGGGGATACATTTACGCTCGAACCGGTGGGAAACTATTATTTATTGAGGTGTGACATCCTACCAACCTGGCTATAAATATTTGTGTTCTTAGTTGGGGATATACACAAGTTCGCAGTGACTGGCCAAACACCATGCAACGCCAGCGAATGCAATGCTAAAGGGGTGGGGGAGGAGGATGGGGTCCACAAGGGCACAATTGGGACTAAGAACAAGCTAGTGAGGTTACGAAAGCCCTCCATGAAACCACTTTTGTTGATGTCTACAATGAACTACATAAACTGGAGGAGATGGCAGCCATAAACAATTTTTTTATGTCTAATTCATAGTTGGTGTAGGAGTTTAGGAAATTGGTACTAGAGCTTGGGCACAATATGGGAATAAGGAAGAAATATATTCAAAACCTTTTTCTATATTGGAAAATGAAGTCTTTAATGGGAAAGATCATGATGGAGAGGAAACCAGATCAATGTAATATTTTCTCCAACCTATCAGATGTTAAGAGAGAGTAGTGGAACATGAGATTCTACATGGAGTAGATGGAAAACCAAATAGCTAGAATTGAGTGGCACATCCATTACATTTCTAATTCATACCCTCTAAGATTGAGTGAATGAGATCTAGCCCTTGTGAAATCATCCAAGTATTAGTAGAAGTAGGTAAATGTTGGGAGGGGTTGTTACAAATAAGCAATAAAAATATTACATAGTGTCACCTAACTGGAAATGGTGCCAATCACTCCCATGCCATATTATAAGAATGAATGTGGGATCTCGAGGGATAAAACAAGACATAATCAACAAGGGACTCCAAAGCTTAAACAACCTCCACCCTCAAGCTACCGTGATCTCACCTAAACTAGTACCAAGATCACAAAAACAAATTGAGCTTGGATGCCTCAGAATTTCGTCACCATACCTTGAGGAATTTTCTTGTATCCACCCACCTATCGAGAGATTCTTAGAGAAAACTATCTCCACCCCCAACCCTTGGGAATTTTCCCAAGACCACCTTACCTGGTTCCAAAAACTTTCGACAATCCAAAGTGTAACCAAGAATGAATCCCATCACACCATGGCTATCCAGGAAATGGAAAGGCAATGATGAAACCACTGTCAAACTAGGCAAAACGCATGCCAATGACAACAAATGAACCAAATAGATAAAAGCATGTACATGCATTCACGCCTAAGCTAGGAAATCACACGTGTAATTTGTTACCTGCAAAATCCTCTAGTTGAAGTTGTCATTCCAACCTTGTCTTTTCTTTGCTTCACTTTCCTTTGCTTCTCCTTTCTTCAAATCCAAGTGAATACCAAAATGGTCCAAGAATTCTCTAAGTGTGCAAGGGTGCATGAGATAGAGAATGAAAGGAGAGAGCAAAATTGAACTCAAAAAAGTCATGAATGATCCTTTGGTGCCTTTTTATTATTCGTGTTATCTAAAATAGAGCAGATTAGTAATGTTGTGCTAATTCCCCATTCAGAATAAAACCCAAGATGCTTATCATTTGCTTATCAAGTGCTTAAGGATTAACTATTTTTTCTTAATTAACTAATTCCCATGAGAGTTTCTTATGTAAATGTTAAACAATTTAACATAAGACATATGCTAAAAAACAAAAAACTAACATCAAAGAACATCAAAATACAACACACAACATAGAGATTTGATGAGGAGTTCACCCCTCCTGGGCTACATCTCCTTGGTCCAACTTCTAATGCTTGGGCCTCTCTATTATGCTCAATATTACAACAAAAAGTGTTTACAATGCTCAAATGCCTTTGAAACTTGTCTCCATGATTTCAAAATACTCAAAAATGGCTATCTCGCCTCTTTTTGTTGTGTGTGGAGCCTAATTATCTTTTGTATTCAAAGGTCTTAGTCAGATGTATACCCCTGGAAGATTGTACACCCCTCCATTAGGCGGATGATATGATGGTAGAAGTTATATTTAATTTCTAGTAATTTCTAGTCAATTTGGGTCGTTCATTAGGCGAATGATCTGACGGTAGAAGTTATATTTAATTTAGGGTTTTTTCCCTAGAAGGAGAACACTCACTATATATGAGGGAATTGTATTGCGTCTATTATATCTGTATTCTGAGTGAAGAAAAGAGAGGAGATTGAAAGCGAAGAGGGAGTTACAACGGATCTCCTGTAGGTTGTATCTCCTCAGTTTGCTGGATAATATAATAAAAGAAGGATTGGTTGTTCTCCGTGGACATAGCCCAAACTGGGTGAACCACGTATATCTATGTCTCTCTTGTTTTATGCGTTTTCTATGTTTATATTTCTACAATATTTTATGTGTTCCATTTCTCTGTAATATATAATTTTCTAACACTTTTTGCATCCAATTTGGATAAGAACTGGGGAAGTTATAACTAATCCTAGTTCTCCCACTATTTGTTCCACAAAATGCTCCAAAACTGGCAAAAATCCACATTTTTGCTCCAAAATCCACTAACTGAGCGAATATTTCACCACATCATGAGCCATAACCTATTGTCCGTATCACAAATTGAAATCGGCGAGGTTTGGTGGGCTGAAGGTCATGTTAACACAACAGTATGTTGTGATAGCAATATCACGACCCTGACGAGAGTATAAACTGTGGCTCATAACATCTCGCTTCCAAGGTCTTATCACATTTTTCAATCGGTGATTACTTCTAGAACCATATCGCAACACATCCATTTGCTTCGATTTTTGATATGCGATAAATCTCATCGCAACCGGGCTTCGTTTGGGCCAATTCTTATCCACTTGCAATTTGTGATTGTGATTAAATCGCATCGCAACCTATCTGCGTCGGGGCCGATTCTTATAACCTTTATGTATGTGACCGTGATTTGTAAAATGTGGGGGCCAATGGTATCCTACCACTTAGTGCCTCCTCATTTGCTGAAGACCTTGCCACATCATCCCTATCCTGCCATGTAGACAAGTCAAACTTGAATCTGTGACTTGCTCGAACTTCTGCATACGAGCTCGGATTTGAGTGCCGTTCACACCGTTGGATTCAGAATGACGAGCTCTTCGATTTGAAGCTGATTTTAACAATATTCTAACGCTTTTATTTTTGAGCATAAACTTGAGCACCTCATCACTTCTCCCCACTGGAAGCCTTTTGGACCCCAAAAGATTATATTTAGTTACTGAAAAGATGAGGGTACTCTTCCCTCACCTTCCCCTCTTCAATCCATTTGGCCTTTGATGGATTTGTACCTTTGAGACCCACTCGAAGATAATCAAAATTTCCCCTCTTTGAGGACCTTGTTCTTTTGTTAAGTATGGTGTCTTGCTAAAGCTCATCAAGAAATTCTGGAGAAAAATCTTCAATTGATGGAATATGTACACTTTATCCTTGATCTTCAATCAAAGGAGGCTAATACAATCTCAAATTTTCAACATTAACAACGGAATAAATTTTCATTTATGAAGGAAAATCAATCTTGAAAGCATTATTACCAATCTTTTCCAGAATTTTAAATGGACCATAACAGATTGGTTTCAGCTTTTTACCTTAACCTTGAAGCCTTTCCTTGCTAATGTATAACCAAACTTCATCACCTACTTGAAACTAATGATCCACATGATGCTTATCATGCCTTGCTTTATACTTGCCTTGACTCTTGTCTAGTTGTTCTTCAACTATTTGGTGAATCAACTGAATTTGTTCAATGAATTTATTTGTTTTTTCTATGTCACTATGTCCATCTATAGCTACATCTTTCTCAAAGATGAAATCCAAAGGCGATTTAGGAAAATAACCAAGACATGCCTCAAAATCGAAGTTAGAGTAGAAGAGTGTTTTGCTTAGTTGTAAGCATGTTGAATATAATGCAATCGTTCATCCCACAACTTAGGATGTTTGCTGCAATATCCTCTTAGCAAATGAATAACTATCCTATTAACCACTTCATTTTGACCATCTGTTTGTGGATGGAAGGCTGTACTTTTCTTCAACTTGGTGTACATCAAGTTCCATAAACTTGACCAAAAATTCCCAACAAATTGGGAATCACGATCACTTACAATAGAAGTAGGTAATCCAAAATAAACCCATACATTTTGAAAGAAAATTTGAGTTGTTTGTTCAACTGTAATTTTCTTTTTACAAGGCGTTATTATGCACATCTTGCTGAACCTATCCACAACTACGTACAAATAATCATGAACTTTTTTTGATAAAGGAAGAACTCCTATAAAATCCATAGAAACACTCTCCCGTGGACATGAAGGCACTGGAAGTGGTGTGTACAGTCCTAGTTTCATATTAATAGTATTACTAAATGCACACAATGAATAACATGTGATAAAACGTGACACGCTTTCAAGCATACGCGGCTAGTAAAAATACCTCTTGAATATTTGCCACTTTTTTACTTACACCGAAATGTCCAAGAATAAGAGAAATGTGCACTTCCCTTGTGACATTTACTCTCTCCCCCTATGGAACACAAAGTTTTCCCAAATGATACAACATACTATCATGTACATGGTATTCTAATTCCTCCACTTGGTGGCCTTGAATCATGTTTGAATATACCTCTTGAAAGTCAGCATCATGTGCATATTGTTCAACATAAATTTCAAGGAAAACATAATTATTCTTGAGTAAAATGGCTACACCAACAACCGGTCTAGAAAGCATATCAACAACTCTATTATAAATACCTTTCTTGTACCTGATTACCAAGTGGAATTGTTGTAAGAATCCCATCCAATGAAAGTGCCTTGATTATCGCAATTTTGTTTGAGAATGCAGATATTGTAAAGGTTGATGATCGATGTGAATAATGGTTTCTTTTCCCATCAAGTAATGCTACAATTTCTTCACATTTTGCATCGAAAAGCTCTTTATCATATGTAGGAAAATTAATAACAATACCATTAAAAATATCAAAATGAAATGAAATGGGCTTACCATGTTGTAAAAGAACTGCACCCATGGTGTAGTAACCCCCATATTTTTGTATTTCAAATGGTTGTTTCAAATCCGACGATGCTAAAACTGGGGCTGGGCTATTCTTTTGTTTTAAAGCTTCAAATTATTTTTGTTGTTTGCCTCGCCATTGGAATACAACCTTAATGCTGGTCAAAGCATGTAGTGGAACTACTATGGAGGAGAACTACTATGGTGAACTTCCTGCAATACTACCCTACTCCTAGAAAACTCCTTACTTTTGTGACTGATCTGGGTATTGGCTAATTCACAATGACCAAAAATTTATAGGGGTTAATCTTCAGCTCACCTCCTCCAACTATGTGGCCCAAATACACAAAGGAAGTTTGTAGGCTTTAACCTTGTACAAAAATTACCTGCATACGAATTCTAAAAAACAGAAAATAAACAATGGCGAGAGCATAACACATAAAACAAATATACACAGAGATTTTCCCTTGGATCCCAAAATCGAGACTACCTGATTGATTTTTCATTATATTTATTTCAATGTTACAATACATATTTATACATGATGAAGCATCCATAAACCCCAATCCATTAACCTTGGATTAAAACATAATTGTAGTTCCCTTGACCGGATCTACAGAATACCATGGACTGCAAAACTATCATGCCCAAAACCATGTGTGAAAGCCATGAAAAAAACCATAGGTAGGTCCATCCACCTAATATAGGGTCCAAAAACATTTTCCTCAGGGCGCTGCCCCAGACCCCGTAGAGGGGGTATACCGCCCCCCTCAAACTCCCCAACAGTGGGGAATGCTTCCTCCCTCAAACCCCCCGACAAGGGGGGATTCCGCCCCCCTATGATCCCCCCATTGCGCATCGACGCTAGTCATGGAAAGAATATAACACAACCCACAAAAGTTTTCTCACTTTTTCAAAAATCATTGTTCTTTTTTCAAGACATCCAACACTTTCCTCACATGTTGTTCTCTTGATTTGTTGAATATCAAAATATCATCTAAATAGTCACTTACTAACTCATCTAGAAAGGATCTTAAAACATCATTCATAACTCTCATGACTGTATTTAGAGCATTGAAAAGACTGAAAGGCATAACCAACCACTCAAGACAATCCCTGTTTAGCTTTAAAATCAGTCTTCCAAATATCCTCCTCAGCTATTCTCACTTGGTGATATCTACTTCTCAAGTCTAGTTTAGTGAAATATTTTGCATTCTTTAATTGATCTAGGAAATCATATATTCTAGGCAGTGGGTATTGATTCTTTATGGTAATTTTATTCAAAGCTTGATAATCTACACACATGCGCTAGGTTCCATGTTTCATGGGTAACAAAACAATAGGTGAACCACATGGCGAAGTAGAGGGACGGATTAAACCCTTTTCTAACAATTCCTGGACTTGTTTCTTAATTTCTAAACTTTCTAGAATTGACATTTGATACATACTGATGTTTGGGAGTGGACAATCTCATTGTATCTAAATTTCATGCTAATTCACCTTTTTCGTGGCAATCCATTTGGTTCTTGAAACATGTCCCCATATTGATTGACCACATCAACCAATTCAGCTTTCAACTTCACTTCACAACCTACAAAGGGTTCATGCTCCGTGTCATTCTTCTGCTTGATCATAAGGATCACAAAACTCTAGCTGGAATTGACCAACCGCTTCATTTGCCTTGTGCTTGCCAAATACATATTAAGCTTCCTATGATGGGTTCTCACAATATAATCCACTTCATCCTTGAAAAAATGATATTTGTTCTCAAATCTATGGAAAACAAGTTTCCTGTCATATAGATATGGGCTTCCCTGCACAATTAAAAAAATATCTAGTGACACTACATCTAATTCGACTTCATCAATGAAAGTGGCAGTAATTGAAAACCTAAAAACATATTTTCATGTGACCTGAAGATTGGCATCCTTGGTTATCCAACCTAATGGATAAGGTTTATGATGAGGCACGGTTTCTAAATTTAATTTCTTAACCAAATCTGTAGAAATTAAATTTTCCTGAGATCCACTGTCAAACAACGTATCAATCTTGGTGTGTTTGGAAATAACTCAGATGTGGAACAACTCAATTCAGTTTTCCTCATTTGAAATGTTTTTGGAGTTATTTTCCATGTTGGTGATTGCCACGACTTCCTCTTTGCTTGCTTTTGCCACGACTTTTCCTTTAGTGGCTATGGTCGCAATCTTGGTTTCATCACCTGAGTTAGAACCCGAGTCTTGTTGTACAACAGCGTCGGTCTTCTATTTCCCTTTATTGTTAATTTTTTTTGGTCTTCATTTAGGATGAAGATTCTAGCAATGTGCTTCATCATGGCCCTCTTTGGAACAATTCTTGCACATGGGTTTCTCCCCTTCTTTCTTAACATAAGAATTTTTCTTTTTCTTTCCTTTAAAAAAATTTCCTTTTCACCACTCTGGAATGGCTTCTTCTTACTTTCTTCTTGTACATTTTTCCCTCTTGCTTCGAGGTGTGTAGCTTGAACAAAGACCTCATCAAGATTCGTGGGATTAAACATAAGAATGGCGTGTCGAAGATAGCTATGAAAACCTCCTATATATTTTAGCAAAGTATCTTATGACTGCAAGTCTACTCCTAACATAAGAGCTCTTCTCCTAAACCCTTGAGTATACTCTCGCAAATTTTGACCTTTTAAATGTTTGAAATTTTTCCAATTCATGATAGCTTTTTTCGTATGAGCTAAAGGGTAGAATTTTCTTTTTATACTGACAATGAATTCTGACTGTAATAGAGATCTTACCATGTTTTTTAATCTCCTCTTGGGTCTTTGATTCCCACCATACAAGTGTTGCACCCTCCATTCTCAAGGAAGCCAACTAAATTTTTATATCATCCTCTTGAAGGTTCTGAATTCTACAATACACCTCCAACTCACAAATCCAGTTATCTAGCTTTTATGCATTAACTTCACCATTATACATTGGCAACTCAAATTTAACATCAATATTTAGAAAATGTGATTTACCAGTTGCTTTTAAAGAATGATGATGAGTATGAGTAAGGGTTGTATTAGTGGAAGAGCGTGAATATGCTTGTGAAGAAGAGGATGAAGAAGATGGTGGAGAGGGTGGAGGTTTGTCTCCATTCCCATTATCTCCTCCTCGAGATCCTTCTCCTTTGGGAGGTTTGGAACTTTCTCCTTGCAACCTGCTATTCCTCTGTTCATAGAGGACCTTCACCATCTCTATCATATCAAAGAAATCCTTTCTGAATGCCTTCTCATTTTCTGTCATGTTTGTAGGTTATCCTTCATGAGACATGATATCTGGAGTCACAACTGCAACTTGAGGCTGAATTGGGGTAGAATACTTTTGAAACCTTGTTATTCTTCCATTTGACCCAACTTTAGGGCTTCCAACTAGCTTTCCTTCACCTTGTGAGGTGTTATCTTCCAGAGTCATCACATTCATCTTTGTTACAATTGAAATTTAGAACCAACCTCCGTGGTTCATCATCAGGAATAGATCCATGAGAGAAGAATTTAGAACCTCATCAGGTAATAAATAAGGCTAGGGTATGGATGGGAATGAAATGAAAGATAACTGACGGGTATGTTAATATTACAATTCATTGTCGAAACGTCGATTATAACAAAGATGAATGCAATTACTCTGGAAGATAAAACCTCACAAGATATAGATCGCAAAAGCCTGAAATCAATAATTTCCTTCAGCTCTTTTGAGTTTTAACCTTGTTAGCATGACACGAAACTAGCAAACAATAAAATCCTTTTGTGCACAAGAAAATATAATAAGCAAAAACCAGTGCTCTAATACCAACTTGATCTGAAATGGAGTAGATTAGTAATTTTGTGCTAATTCCCCATTCATAATAAAACCCAAGATGCTTATCATTTTCTTATCAAGTGCTTAAGGATTAACTATTTTTGCTTAATTAATTGGTTCCCATGAGAGTTTCTTATGTAGATGTTATAAACAATTTAACATAAGACATATGCTGAACAATAGAAAAATAAAGACAAATAAAATCAAAATACAACACATAAGAAAGAGATTTGATGAGGATTTCACCCCTCCTGGGATATGTCTCCTTGGTCCAGCTTCCAATGCTTGGGCCTCTATATAATGCTAAATATTACAAAAAAGTGTGTTTACAATTCTCAAATGCCTCTAAAACCTGCCTCCATGAGTTCACAATACTCAAAAATGGCTATCTCGCCTCTTTTTGCATCCAATTTGGATAAGAACTGAAGATGTTATGACTTCTCCTAGTTCTCCCACTATTTGTTCCACAAATGCTCCAAAATTGACAAATTTCCACATTTATGCTCCAAAATCCACTAACCGAGAGAATATTTTGCCACATCACGGGCTATATCTTGTCGATCGTATTGCAAATTGCAATTGATGAGGTTTGGTGTGTTTGAAGGTCTTGTTAACATGACAATATGTTGTGATAGCGATATTGAGGACCTGACAAGAGTATAAACTGTGGCTCATAACATCTCGCGTCCGAGGTCTTACTGCTTTGCACAATTAATGATTACTTCCAGAACTGTATCAAAACACAACCATTTCCTAAGATTTGCGATATGAAATAAATTACATTGCAACCAAGCTTTGTCGGGCCCGATCCTTATCCACCTGCAATATTTGATTTCGATTAGATCGCATCACAACCTGTTTGTGTTGGGGCCAATTCTTAACACCTTTCTGCCTGCGAATGTGATTTTAGAAATGAGGGGGCCAATGGTAGCCTACCACTTGGAACCTCCTAATTTTATGAAGACCTTGCCACATCATCACAAACCTGACATGTAGACAAGTCAAACTTGAATCTTTGACTTGCTTTAACTTCTGCATATGAGCTCGGACTTGAGTGCCATTTGCACCGTTGGATTCAGAATGATGAGATATTTGATCTAAATCTGATTTTATCAAGATTATGACACTTTTTTTTTTAGCATAAACTTGAGCACCTGAGCATGATGTCTCCTTTTTCTTTTTTTCCTCCATTTTCCTCTAATTTCCCTTGCATGAATATTCATGTCTCTTCATCTTCATTTTCTCCTATTTTCCTTTATTTTCATAATTAAATTTCATTTATTACCGCTTTTCCTTTCCCAATTCCTTTTCCCATTTCCATAGCCATTATTAAACCTTAAGAGATTCCCACTAATGTGTTTTCCCAACATTAAACATGGAATATGTGTCCCATGACCTTGGTCTTATTTTTCATTTATTATCCTCTATTACATGAAACTTTAACCTTGGGCTATTACAAACCCCTCTCACTTAAGGGAACACCGTCCTCGATGTTCTATGACACCTATGACCAATAACCAATGAAAGAAAAACATACTTCCCATGAAGATTTATAACATGACTCAATGCAGTATTTATAATGACATCCCTTGAAAAAAAATATTGCTTATTGGAGATTTATAACAAAACTCATTGTGGTATTTACACCCATATATATAGATACATATACCACAAACTCATTTCCTTTAACCAACAAATAATGAAGGATACAAAGCCATCATATGATCAACCATCTCCCATGTAGCTTCCTCAAGGCCATATTGCTTCCATTTCACTTTAACTTGCTCTATTGCTTTGTTCCAGAGCATGAGTTGTTTCCACTGCAATATGCACTTTGGTTCTGGCTGGAACTCTCCCTCTTGTTTGACATACAATATAGACTAATCAATCACATGATAAACATCCTACACATATCTTGTAAGCAACAAGAGATGGAAAACATCATGGACTTTCACCATTGGCAGAAATTCAAGTTTGTAGGCCATTGATCTAATCCTCTGAAGGATCTCAAAAGGATTGCAATACTGAGGTTCCAACCTAGAAAATGACCCAATTCTCAAGGAAACCCTCTTGGCCTTGATATTAAACTACATGCTCCCCAACCTAAAACTCCTTGAATGCTCTGTGTTGATCCGCATAACTCTTCTACCTATATAGTGACACCTTTAAACTCCTTTTAATAACCCGCATTTCTTATTCCATCTCAGCCAACATATCCAGTTCAATAAACACCCTGTTCATTGGATCACTCCGACTGATAGGAGTATTACAAATCTTCCCATAAAGAGCCTCAAATGGACTCATCTTTAAGGATTCCAGATACCCATTATTATATGAAAACTCTATGAGTGCAAGATACTCTTCCCACTTCCTCTACTGATGCATGACATACATTCTCAACATGTCCTCAAGAATCCTATTGACCCTCTTTGTTTTACCATTTGTCTGCAAATTCTAAGTTGTACTAAAATCTAACTTTGTCCCCAAACATGCAACAAATCCTTCCAAAAACTAGAAGTGAAATTGGCATCTTTGTTTGTTATAATCTTCTTAGGAACACCATGCAATCTCACTATCTCCTTGATGAATATCTGAGCTATCTCACTATCTGAATTATTAGACTTAAATGAAACAAAGTTATTTACCTTACTCAACCTGTCAACCACAATCATGATGGAACCATGTTGTTTCAATGTCCTCGGCAAACCTATAATGAATTCCATGGAAATTAAATGACCTCCCATTTCCACTCTAGAATAAAAATATGTTGCAATAAACCAGTTGGGTGCTTACACTTTTCTTTTACCTGCTGACAGTACAAGCATATAGAAATAAACTCAACCATTTCTTTCTTGAAGTTTGGCCAATGGTATAACTTCTTAACTACTATCAATGTCTTCTGATACCCCGGGTGACCTAAATACGACTTGACATGAAACTCCCTCAAGATACACTTCTTGAGCTCACTATTATCCAACACATAAATCTTGTTCCTGAATCTAACCAATCCATCTACTGTGAGGTGATACTCATCATCCCTATCACCTTCACCCTACTGCTACAACCCATGCTTCAGCTACTGATACCTATCATCATGATTCCCGTCCTGCAAGAATTTCTCTTGCAAATCTGTCTTATAAGAGCTCACAACTTAAATATGATTCACCTTCACTCTCCTACGGATAACATCTGTAGCCCGAGTCTCATTTCCCTTGATGTGCCTAATCTAAATGTCAAACTCAATGAGGGTATCCAACCATATACCTTTCCTGGAATTTAGATTGGGTTGGTTAAATAGGTACCTCAATCCACTATGATCTCTCATCAGAATGAACCTACTGCCAAGAAGATAAAGCCTCCACATCTTTAAGGCATGAATGGTAGCTGACCACTCGAGATCATGAGTCACATAGTTCTGCTCGTGGTCATTCAACTTCCTTGACTCATAGCATGCCACCTATCATTGTTGCATTAGGACTCAACCAAGTCCTTTCTTGCAAGAATATGTACATACCATGAACTCCTTATCAGGATCTTCAATCTTCAATACTGGAGCATTTGTAAGCAAATTCTTCAACTGCTCAAAACTATATGCACACTCCTCAATATATTCAAATTTCTTTCCTTTCTTCTGTAAGGCTGTAATGAGATATGAAATCTGTGAAAAGTTTGTGATGAACATCTTGTAATAACCTGATAGTCCCATGAATGATTTGACCTCATCCACATTCTTAAGATCTCGCCACTTCATGATAGCTCTAATCATTTTTAGGTTCATCACTATACCTTCCTTGGAAAAAAAATTCCCCAAGTAATGAACTTCAGTTTGAAATAAACTACACTTGCTAACCTTGGCATACAACTAATGCTCTCTCAACAATCTCAATATTGCTTCTAGGTGTTATGCATGCTCTTCCTCATTCTTAAAATATATCAATATATCATCATTGGACACTATCAAAAACTTGTCTAGATAAGGACACAACAAACTGTTCATCAAACACATAAAAGTGGCTCGAGCATTAGAAATGTAGGTTTTAACCCTGTATAGAAATTATTTGCAGACGAATTCTAAAACCTAAAAATAAACAATGACAAGAATATAAGACAAATACACAAATATTTCCCCTAGATCCCAAAATCAGGACTACTAGAATGATTTTTCATTATGTTCCTTTCAACGTTACAATACATATATATACATGCTGAAGCATTCAAAACCCCAATCCATTAACCTTGGATTAGAACATAACTGTAGTTCCTGTTAGCTCTGCTACATGCTGCTGATTTTCAAAGAGTGGAACTAAGCTCGGTCCTTGGTTTCTTGCTCAGAAGAGGTCTGCACCGGTTATCATCCTCCTTCTCCTTCACCTCACTTACTCCCTTTCAGCCCATTGCCTCCATTTTTTCCTTCATTCTGCCTATATTCTTATACTCGCATGCCTTCATAAACCCTCTGTCGATGTGATATTGCAATGCAATTTAATCGCTATCGCAAATCACATCCATGTGTGTAAAGGCTATGCCCCTTGTCTTCCATGGCTGCGATATTACGATGCGATCTGATTGCTATTGCAAATCACATCCATGTGTGTAAAGGCTATGCCTATTTTCTTCCGCCCCTGCGATATTGCGATGCGATTTGATTGCTATCACAAATTGCATCCATGTGTGTAAAGGCTACGCCCCTTGTCTTTTGTTGTTGCGATACTGCAATGCGATCTGATCGCAATCACACATTAACCCCCGCACATCTTATGCCCTCGATGATCATTGGATCTGCCCATATTTAATCCAACGACCCTCGTCCATCCCGATCCCATATCTCCTAATATCTCCTGCAAACCAATCTGTGTTGTCCATCTGCAAGATCTGACAGCTCACAATCATTTTTGCCTCCGCCATATTGTCCACATCCATAAGCTTGTCTCGTGCATCCGAAGGAAGAAGGTGGCCAGTATCCAGTACCCAGCGCATTTTATCTCCAACAACCACATTTAAGAAACAGAATGGCTGAGAAGAAAAAGGATGCGCCTCGAGCAGATCGGAGCATTTATCAGTTATGGCGCTTCTTTCTTGGAGCACTCCACCCATTCAGGAAGGACAATAGAACATTCGAAAAGATCAAATCCATCCACTGAAGTGAGTAGATTGTAGCAGATACTCCATCAAAGAGTTAAAGCAGTTGGTGGTCCATTATGACCCCTCCACGCATAGAACAACAGAATATCTTGTAACGAAACTCTATATATACCCAGAAAATAGATGTAATCTAGGAGATGGGTTGATCGTTGTTGTTTTGATGTAAGGTTCAACTTCTGAAGAATGTAACTACTTTGATACTTGCAACGTCTGGTCTTCATTTTTAGCTAATAAAAGCTTCTTTTGCTCTTAATTGCTCACTTTCCATTTCTATTGTGTTCTAGGCTGTGCCTGTTATGCATTTGTTCATGTGCTCTTGATGTTTAGTATTAGAGAGGCTGTCATCCCACCTCTGTGTTGAAATCTAGTATGTATCATTGAATGTGTTATGTAGGTTTCTGTTTACTTAGTGCCAGAGAGCTGTCATCCTGTCTATGCATTAGGAAATAGATTTGCAGACCTCTTTACTGGTTGCAGTCGGCCATCACAGGGCCCTGTGCATCTGCTGGTGTGATCAGTATTCTCCGTATTCACCCAATCCTCAAACTGTGAGTAATTGGTGGTCTAAAGCCTTGTAGTCTGGGGGTGTTCTCCCATGTTTGGAGTTAAGCATAGTAGAAGTGGTTATCTGGCTTGGACAAGCATCATTCCTTCTATTCATCCATTTCCAACATTTTTGTTGAGTTTGTAATGTTCCCGAGCATCTCCGAGATACAACCTAGGAGAGTTTCTTGGGGTGATAACATTAATTGTCACCATTGTCGGGGAGAGGAGATTGAAGCTCAGCTTCCCTGGGAGATGACACAGTTCCAAATTTTGATGATAGACAAGGTTTGGGCACATTTTTGGTTGTAATAATCTATCTAGCGACTACACTGGAGGATGACCAATCTTTGGCGACTCCTCATTATAGTCCTGGCTCAGTTTGTTAGACACACTCGAAGAAATCCTCAGAAATCACCAGCTATTCCAGTGCCTGACCCTGAGAAGATTGTCAAATCGAAAAAAACATCACAGTAAGGAGCATTAGGATTGGGTAAGCCTAAAAGTGCCATGTATCACTACAAGAGGAGGCCTATAGTTGAGAATACGCAGTTTAAAGATCTAGAGCCTAATATTGCTAGTGAAGAATCGCCTGCAGAGATTCACAAAGCTCCTTGTCCATTCAGTTCCCCTTTGGATCTTAGTTCATTGAGAGTATACAGAGAGGGGATAAAGTATAAACTACCTCTATCTGACAAGGTCAAATGCTCTAAACTTTTAGAGGTAGAGGATCAAATCAACCCTATTTTGCAGATTTTTGATGAACTGGCTGACTGGCAGGTTCATCATGAGGAGGGGAAACAATTTTGATAGCCCAGTAAATCAGTAGTTTTTGAAGATTTGGGCTTTTGATATGTTCTTTTTAGCATATAATTAATTAGAATCCATGCCTAATGGAAAACTACATAATGTTTTTAAGCTTGTTTTGTATGAAGGCATTGGTCTGCAGTTCTTGAGACCTCACAGGGAGGATCTCATCCCTAGAAGGAGCTAGTGTTAGCTCTGCTACATGTTGCTGATTTGAAAAGAGTGGAAGTAAGCTCGGTCCTTGGTTTCTTGCTCAGAAGAGGTTTGCACCGGTTATCATCCTCCTTCTCCTTCACCTCACTTACTCCCTTTCACCCTATTGCCTCCGTTTTTTCCCTTCTTTCTGCCTATATTCTTATACTCACACGCCTTCATAAACCCTCCACCGATGCGATATTGTGATGCGATTTAATCGCTATCACAAATCGCATCCATGTGTGTAAGGACTATGCCCCTTGTCTTCCACTGTTGCGATATTGCGATGCAATCTGATTGCCATCGCAAATTGCATCCATGTGTGTAAAGGCTATGCCCCTTTCTTCCCCTGCTGTGATATTGTGATGCGATCTGATCGCTATCACAAATCGCATCCATGTGTGTAAAGGTTATGCCCCTTGTCTTCTGCCACTACGATACTGCGATGCGATCTGATCGCAATCACACATTTACCCCCGTGCATCTTCTGCCCCCGATGATCATTGGATCTGCCCGTATTTAATCCAACGGCCCTTGTCCATCCCGATCCCATATCTCCTAATATCTCCTGCAAACCAATCTTCGCCGTCCATCTGAAAGATCCAACGGCACACAATCATTTTTGCCTCCGCCATACTGTCCACATCCATAAGCCTATCCCGTGAATCCGAAGGAAGAAGGTGGCCAGTATCCAGTACCCGACGCATTTTATCTCCAACAACCGCATTTAAGAAACAGAATGGTCGAGAAGAAAAAGGACGCGCCTCGAGCATATCAGAGCATTTATCAGTTATGGAGCTTCTTTCTTGCAGCACTCCACCCATTTAGGAAGGACAACAGAACATCCGAAAAGATCAAGTCCATCCACTGAAGCAAGCAGATTGTAGCAGAGACTCCATCAGAGAGTTAAAGTGGTTGGTGGTCCATTATAACCCCTCCACTCATAGAAAAACAGAATATCTTTGTAACGAAACTCTATATATACCCAGAGAACAGATGTAATCTAGGAGATGGGTTGATGGTTGTTGTTTTGATGTAAGGTTCAACTTCTAGAGACTGTAACTAGTTTGATACTTGCAGTGTCTGGTCTTCATTTTAAGCTAATACGAGCTTCTTTTACTGTTAATTGCTCACTTTCCATTTCTACTGTGTTCTAGGCTATGCCTGTTATGCATTTGTTCATGTGCTCTTGATGTTTAGCATTAGAGGGGCTGTCATCCCACCTCTGTGTTGAAGTCTAGTATGTATCATTGAATGTGTTATGCATGTTTTTATTTACTTAGTGCCAAAGAGTTGTCATCCTGTCTGTGCATTAGGACATAGATTTCCCGACCTCATTATTGGTTGTAGTCAGCCATCACAGGTTCCTGTGCATCTGTTGGTGTGGTCAGTATTCTTCGTAGTCACCCAATCCTTAAACTGTGAGTAATTGGTGGTCTAAAGCCTTGTAGTCTGGGGGCGTTCACCCATGTCTAGAGTTAAGCATAGTAGAAGTGGTTATCTGGCTTGGACAAGCATCATTCCTTCCATTCATCCATTTCCAACATTTTTGTTGAGTTTGTAATGTTCTCGAGCATCTTCGAGATACAACCTATGATAGTTTCTTGGGGTGATAATAGTTCCCTTGACATGATCTACAACATACCATGGGTAGAAAACCATCGTGCCCAAAACCATGTGCAAAACCAATGCACAAAACCATAAGTAGGTCCATCCACTTAATATAGGGTCCAAAAATATTTTCCTAGGGCACTACCCTAGACCCCATACAAGGGGGCTACCGCCCCCCTAAAACCCTCCGATAGGGGGGGCTACACCCCCCTTGTGATCCCCCTACTGTGGCCAACACAATGAATATCAAGGACTATCGGCCCCCCTGTGACCTGCCCCCCCCGCATGTGTGACTAGCCATGGAAAGAATATAACACATACCTAACATCCCATGCATTCAACATATAACTTTACACCTATAGGAATAGGAACCTTCGTCAATTTAATATCTTGCATTTTAAAACTTTGCAGTATTGTCTCATCATACTTCCTCTGGTTTAACCAGAGCTTCCTCTTTTCCCTATCTCATTTAATTTCCATGCCCTAAATATAGTTTATAGCACCAAGATCCTTCATGTCAAATTTTGAGGACAATTGGGTCTTCAAATCTTGGGTAATTTCTTTGTCATTTCCAATCAACAACATATCATCCACATACAAGACTAGAAAAATAACATGGACACCAATTAATTTAAAATACACATAGTGATCCACTTTAATTCTGGTGAAGCCAAGTCCCCATATGTATGTATCAAATTTATGATACCACATCCTTGGTGACTGTTTAATCCATGCAGAGACTTTTTTAACCTGCATACCAATTCTTTCTTTCCATTTACCGTAAAGCCTTCAACGTGCTTCATGTAGATCTCTTCTTCTAGATCCCTGTGAAGAAATGTTGTCTCCATATCCATCTATTCTACCTCAAAATCAAAATAAGGAGCAACAGATAAAAGTAATCTAATAGAAGTTGCCTTTGGCATTATGATACAGGTGTTGTCCTTGATGGCAATTCACTTAGAGGTATGATACAGGTGTTGTCCTTGGTAGCAACTCAATTAGAAGATGGATCTTAGTACAGCAGATCAAGAGAGAGATATACGCATGTTAACCTTGATGAAAGTGCGTATACACACGGGTGAGAAGAACAAAAGGCGCATATACGTACACACGTAGGTTCACATAAAGAAAGGCGCGTACATGTTGGAAAACTAAGTTTTGGTCCGTGGTATTTGGTCCATGGTATTTGGTCTGAAATGTTGACCCCGGGTATTGGGTCCAAGGTATTGGTTCTACATGGTTTTGGACCATGGTATTGAGAGAAGCCTAAACCTATATAAGGAGAAGATCATTAGGCCAAGGGTGTAAGTTTGGGTGGTGACTATTTGATGAAGAGTGAGATCTTGTATACTGGTTATGGGTTTGAAATGCTTGGCTCAATCTGAATCAAGGAGGCTCTTATGTGGTTGATAAAGGTTGATGGTCCAGGATCTTGAAGAATAAAATGTATTATCATTATATGGTATGATCATGAGTAGATCTAAGTACTGACACATGTTTTATCCTTTATATCTTATTGTCTGGGTATATCTGAAGTTGGAAATTGCGGCGAAGGTATAAGTAATTATCTTTAGATCTGTATACGGGTTCTCTCTGGTGGAAGAGCGCATACACGCCGGTTTGACACAGTCAAGTAGCATATACATTATGAGATTTGATGTTTCATGTTGCTGTTGGTTCTAGTGGTTGTTGCAGAGTTTTGGGCTTTGGTATGTGTTCTGGTAACTATGTTTTGATGACAGGGTTTCAGTGATTCAGTATTGGGTGATTCAAAGATTGATGATGCATGTATATTTGGTGATTGTATTGCAGTAGTGATTATTTTGTATTTATGGATCTAGTCTAAAAATTTATGAAACGTGGTCCCTGGAAGAAAAGAGAAGGTTGTAGCCTTCTGTAGGCCAACACCTATGTACTAGTACATCAGCTAGTACAAGAGCAAAGGGGTTGAAGCTCCCTTCCAGGAGAGTCTGGAGAACTAGAGAAGGTTGTAGCCTTCTGCAGGTAGAAGCATGTGTACTGGTATAAGACTGCACCAGTAGAGAACCATTGTAAAAAGAAGTTTCTTATTAAAGAAGATAGAGACGAATTGTAGTAGGTGGTTTTCACCCACATTGGGTTTCCACCTTATATCATGGTGTTCATGTGTGCTCCTTATGTGTGATGATCTGTTTTATTTTACTGCACCTGTTTACTGTTAATATGGTTCTGATGCACTCATTGAAGATCAACTAACTAAAT
>APFE030229619.1:102340-116920 GCA_000404065.3 Pinus taeda
ATCCATCTGTTCTACCTCAAAATCAAAATAAGAAGCAATAGATAAAAGTAATCTAATAGAAGTTTCCCTGGGAACAAGAGAAAAAATATCATAATACCTTTTTTCTAACAACCACGATTTGTATTTATCCACCTTTCGTTCTGCATTCATATTCTTCTTAAATACCCATTTTCTTCCAATGGGTTTCCTTCCAGCTAGAAACTACCCTAGATCCCAAGCCTCAGTTTTGTCCAATGATGTCATTTCATCAACCATGGCCTCTTTCTAGAGTTTTCCATCCTCTAAATCTACTACCTCACTGACAATTTTGGGATCATTATCAGTAATAGATAAAAAAAAATTGAATAGAAAGCAAGTGGACTATACTTTTATGGCTGCCTTCTTTCTAAAATTGATCTTCTCATAACTCGAGTTTGTGGCTCTTAATATTATGATTCTTGTTCTGATGTAGAGTCTGATTCTTTTTCCATTAGCTCAAACTCATCTTCTCAGATTCCTTTAGTAGGACATCATGTTTAATAACATATTTCACCTCTCTAAACATGACATCTTGGCTGTACACAACCTTCCTCCTTTTTGGGTTCCAAAAGTTATAACCTTTTAAACCATCCTTATACCTAATAAATATTCACCTTCCATATTTACTATCCAACTTGGTTCTTTTCTCTTCTAGAACACGTACATATGCATCACAAACAAATACCCTCAGATGTGAAAGAGAGGGTTTCTTACTAGTCCATACCTCATGTGGAGTCTTATACTCCAACCCTGATGACATTCTTATTTTCAGTAAAACTTGGGAAGATCATATGAGTCATGTTAAAAATGTGCTTGATGTTTTTCAAAAAGAAATATTGTATGTCAAAATGTCTAAGTTTGAATTTGGTAAGACCACTTTGGTTTATTTGGTTCACATTGTTGGAGGTGGAAAGTTAAAAATAAATCCTTCTAAAGTTGATATGATTGTAAAGTGGCTTAAACCCACCAATTTTACAAAGGTTTTGTATCTCTTTGGGTGCAGTATAATACTAGAGGAGATTCATTTCCATTTTCTCTGTCATTTCATCTCCCTTTGATGCTTTGACGAGTGTGAAGCATGCCTTTCAATGGGGAGGAAAGAAACAAAAATCATTTGATACACTGAAAGAGAAGATCAACACTGCACCAGTTTTGGCCTTACCTGACCTCCAACAACCTTTCAAGATTGAGACAAATGCCAATGGGTATGCCATGGGGGATGTGTTGATTCAAAAAAGGAAACATATATGTTACCATTCAGAGACATTCTCCCAATATGTTGTGAACTATCCCACATATTACAAGGCATTGTATTCTTTCGTCCAAAGCATGAAAAAGTGGAAGCACTATTTGATTGACAAGGAGACCATCATTCATACAGATCACCAACCCTTGTAGTACCTCCAGTCGCAAACCAAGCTTCAACAGGAACGTCATTTTAGATGGATGGGGTTCCTTCACCAATTTGATATAGTAATGAAATACAAGAAGGGAACTAGCAACAAAGTGGCAGATATGCTCTCTCGCCCTCCTACTTATGCATCTATTGTTTTTCAAAATGCTTCTTTATCTTTTGAAATTTATGTTGAACAATATGTTGATGGTGGATATTTTAAGGAGATTCGTGAAAACAGGACTCATGGATCATAGGTAAACTATTTCCATTTTTAGGGAAAATTGTTGTATCACCTTGGAAAATTTTGTATCCCCACCAATGAAATAATACATATAATCAAAGAGGCACATACCACTCTTGTGACTAGTTATTTTGGTGTAGGGAAAAATTAGTATCATTTGCAAAGGTTTTGTTATTGTCCTCATATGAAAAACATTGTAACATGATATGTAAAGGGATGTGTGTTGTGTTCAGTTTGCAACCCCACTAACAAAAAATTAGGGCTCTACACACCACTCCCTATTCCGAGTCGACTATGGTAAAGTGTGTCAATGGATTTTGTTGGCAGTTTTCCTTTGTCTAGGAGAGGTCATGACTATTTGTATGTTGTTGTGGATTGATTTAGTAAAATGTTTTCAGAAAAAGCAGATCACTGCAGAGCAGACTGCTCATCTCTTCTTCCAATTTGTATGGGTCCACTTTAAGTTTCCTACATCCATTGTGTCTGATTGGGACTCTTGTTTCCTTGGAGAGGTCTGGATTATTTTGTGGAGAATGATGGACACCAAGTTGAAGAGGAGTATGGAATTTCATCCGCAGACTAAGGAGAAAACAAATGTTTCCAACTGCACAATTATACATCTACTCCAGGGCTATTGTGGAAAGCATCCCAAGTTGTGGGACGAGCAAATTCCTTATGTACAACATGCATACAACAAGGTTGTGAATTCATCCAATCATAGCACATCGTTCAAGACACGCTTTGGATATTTTCCAAAGGACCCCTTAAACATGGTCTTTGGGAGAGATGAAGATTCAAGTGAGAAACATGATAGGGATAAGGCATGAAATTTCATTTAGTGGATTCAGATGATTCACCAAGTAGTGCAAGAGCAATTGGAGAAAATTCAAGCTCAATACAATGTTCAACATGACAAGCGCTTGGTTGATCATCAATTTTAGATTGGAGACAGAGAGTGGCTCCACATCAACAAAGACAAAATGAAAGGGGAAGGAAAGAAGGTGAGACCAATATGATATGGTCCTTTTACCATATTAGAGAAGGTTGGAGACAAGGATTTTTGTCTTAATTTTCTAGCATACATGAATATGTACTCAGTGGTTAACATTGAAAGATTGAAGCTTTATGAGCCTCCATTGATCATGGAAATTGAAGAGGTTGGACAAGTTCCCAAAGTGGACGATTTTCCACCTGAAAACTTGAATAAGCTACCTGAATATATCATTCTTGACAGCAGAACTAGGACTTCAGGATCGGGAGACGTGGAGTACCTTCATATTGGTTTCAAGGGAATGCATCCAAGTAATGCCCGCTATATTGAAAAGGATAGAGTGAGGGAGAAATTCCCTCTCCTTCCAATTGATTGATAAGTCTTTTGGCGTCCCAAAATCTCTTTAGTGGGGAGGAATGATCTAGGATTTTCCTAAAAGGCCAAATTTTCAAAGTCCTCCAAAAATAGTGAAACTAATCTCAAATTGAAGAGCTCGTCATTTTTGAATCCAACGACGTGAATGGCACCTAAATTCAACATCATATGAGAAAGTTGTGGCTTGCTGAAGTTTTTTGGAAACACCTAAAATTTTTATAGGCATGACCCACACGTGACACATGGCATGTTGATGTCAGCAATACGAACACTGATGTCAACCATATGGATGTTGACATCAACAAGGTGACATGGTTTTCCCAACATAGGAGAGCCAATCAGGTGATGACATGTGGTAGGTGATGTCAGCAAGCTAGTTAGTAGCCAAGTCAGTCGTATGGACCAACCAGAGCATGCCACATGGAATCTAGTCAACATTTCATATTTTTCTTAAGGAGGCAACATTTTGGATCTTTTCGGAGGTTGGAGGTGACGAATTTGTCGCCTGGTGAATTTTTCTGGTAACCACAAAAAAATTGGTGAGACAACGGAACTAGTTGGCCTAAATAATATTAAAATTAAAAAAGCGATCGCTGGCGGGAGAACATTCAAAGCCTATAGGCTAGCCAACCAACTTGGCGAATGGTCCAACACATAATATATATAAATGGGCATCATTAATGTTACAAATCTGGAGGGTTTCTAACCCACCCAACATAGCTGTCGATCGGTCTACTGATGGAGTTAACCAAGCACTAACCACTAGCTTCTAGCCCACATGATAGCCCATGGTGGAGATTGCCAACTGGACGATGGTCCAAAAATTTATAAAATTTGTTATATATATCGATCAGGTCTGGGTTTAAACCTGCGACCACTGGCCTTCCAACGACCCAACGTGACCCAGTTAACCGCCGCAACTAAGTTGGTCGTTAATTACAAAGTGTCAATTTTTTTTATTTAAACTCATTCAAATCAAGCGCCGAGGGGGAGGAAGGATGCATGGAGTAGTTAGAGGCTGAACCCAGTAGCATGCGGGAACTAATAACCAAATATGAACCCCACCTACGCAATAGTTTTTGAGATAGATTCCTTTGGAATTTTTGAGAATATTCCTACAGGGAATCTTTCAGGGAATATAAAAATTTCCTAGAGTCCTAGAGGTCACTAGCATGAAGCAGGGTTGAATTTATAGTCATTTTTCACTATTTTTTGCTAAGAATCCAACCATTCAATCTATTTCTTTAGAAAAGGTCCATATTTTTAGGCCATCCCCGTAAGTGGAGGTATACAGTGTCATTTTGTAATTACCTATAATTTCATTTCGATGCTAATTAATGAAAGAAGCCTCCCTGTATTGAGCAGGGCCCTGAGACGTAGCCCACACTGGGCAAACCCTGTTATCAACTTTTTTGTGTGCCTTTATTCTCATGGTTTCTTTTGATTTATGCTTCTTTAATGGGTATGCTTCAGTTGGTTACATACTCTTTTAAGTGCAATTTTGTATGCATCCTTCAAATAAAAGATTTGGATCACTCACTAATGTAGGCTTTTCTTTCCCTACAAGATTCTCTTCTCTCCATTATCATCCAAGTAGTTAATAGAATTCTCATAATAATATACCTTGGTCCTATGAGTAAACAACTAATCCATACCCAAAAGTATACTATATGAACCTAATGGAAGCACATTTAGTTGTGCTAATGTAGGTATACCATTCAACTCAAATGCACAAGCTCTCCCCCAATGATGAACTTTTTTCTTGGTCCCTGTAGCCAACTACACCAACCAAGAATTTGCATGCACTTCTTTATTCAAGCCACACTTATCAAACAAGTTAGGACTAATATAACTATAATTACATCTAGGATCAATACAAATGGAAATAAATCGATCACATAGCTTACCTTTCATCTCAATAATGGATTCCTGATGATCCACTTGCCTGTTATCAAGTTCTTCATAAATCCAAGGAATTATTTGACCAACATTCCCAAATTTTTATGCTTGTTTTGCACTGTAGATATGTGGCCTACCACCCTAGTATAATGGAAAATCATTCTTGTGATGATCCTTGCAGCAAATCCTACATTGCAATGGTTATTTACAACTTCCTTTATTCTGCTGCTCTCTAGGCTAAGGTCCATGTCCCTTATCAACTACATTGAACTTCTTTTAAGGAGCCAAATTTTCTTTTTCACCGGCATCTTGAGGTCTTCCCCACTTTTGAGGCCATTTTCCTTTAGATTTCTTATTCCCCTTCCAGTCACACTTAGGCTTAGAATTACGCTTCGATTGATCATAACAATGCTTCAACTACCTGATGACTTCCTCTAATGATTGAGGCTCATCATATTATCATTGTTGCTATAACTCCCTCAAAAAATTCCACTACATTCAAATTTTGGATCCCACTTCATTATCATATCAAGTGTCGCCTTGTTTGTAAAGTTTCATTGATGTTTCTTTATATTTTATAAGTGTTCTTAAATGTTCTAAAGTGTTTTTGAGTTGATTAGAACATCTCTAGGTGCATTTCATGGTCATAACATCTTTGTGTTATCAAATGACACTTTTGTGCTACAGTCGCACATACTGCACTAGTAGTACTTCGGGAATGTGTAGAAAGTGGTGTTTTGATGTATATTAATTGTTGTTCAAGGTTTTCTAAGTTTTATTGATGAGTTAGTGTGTTTCACACTTGGTTCTATGTGTAAACTCATCATGTTCATGCCTTGTCGTATCACCTAGGCTTAGACAAATTTTGGTTGCAAAGAAAGCCCATTTAGGGCAAGAGCACACAAGTGCACTATGAAGCCTTGATGGGAGATCCTTCATTGTTCAGAAGCATGCCCTTCATCCTCCTTGAGAGTTGGGCATAGTACCAAAGCATGAATCCCCTTCCTTGTTCTAAGTTTCACCCTCCAAAATGACTGTCTTTCTTGAGCGCACTCTTTCGACTCAAAGAAGTGCGTCCTCCTTGAGTGCACTAGCACACCCTAAAGACTGAAGCTCAATCCTTCAACCTTCCCCTATGCACCCTATCCCCTCCTGAACTTCTTGACTGGTGCACTCTGAAGGCATGAAGCCCCAACCTTCAACCTTCAAGAGTGTGCCCTACGCCCTTCCCGAGGCCTCTTTAGCACATGAGCACAAACTGAAGGCATGAAGCCTTGAATTTTAGCCTTCGAGAGTGTGCCCAACACCTTGTCCCTGTCCCTTTACAACAAAATTCACTTCGGAATATCTAAGCCTTCCCCTTCATCCTTCGAACTTGCGACATGATCCCTACCTTGATTTCTTTCTTCCCTTGAGCACATGAGTGCATGTCGAAGCCTCGATGATTCTCCTCTTAAGACCTTCAACCTTTCAAAGTGTGCCCATGTACCTTGAAGAATTCTTGACCCTTTTGAGTGCACATAAAAATCATAAACATGAAAATTTGCACAAAACATGATAGAATACGATATTTTTAGGTTGATGGTTACTCATCATGTGTGATTGCAAAAATAGGTATTCCAAGGAACTCATGGAAATCATGCACGAGGAAGATCAAGTAAACAGGATAAATAAAGGAAGCATGAAAAGAACCAAGAACACACTTTAAACTTGATGATCGAAGCACCACAAATACTGTAATATTGAAGACCCTTTGGAAGGTGAAAGTGCCATGATCAAAATGTGAGAAAAGAGAAAATACAGTGGAAACTCTGTCACCACTTGCGAAATTCCATGTCATCAGTCACTATTAGCCTCAGTCATCCAAGATAGTGACATGTCTAGTTTCATCATATGATTATGTGGAGGTCATGGTGTATCTTGTAGTCATTGTAAATGAAAAATACATGGAAACCCAAGTCATTTATGAACTAAAGTGTCATAGAACTCAAAAAGACATGTAATATCAAAAGTCATACGCAATTCCAAAAGCCATTTGGAATTCCAAAAGTTGTAGAAGTCCAAAGGTCATTAGAAGTTAGAAGGAAAAGAGTCATGAGGATATGAAAGGTCATTCCTCAAGTTATAAATAGATCCTTGTTCCTCATGTAATGGAATTTTAACCTTGGCTTCTCCCATAAGGCATTAGAGAGACATAGTTAGTACTTTTAGGGAGAAAGTAGTGGCTCTAACACTCCACTATTGGGGATAGTGGTGTTCATTGCATTTATATATCTTGGGATATTTTCTTAATATTGAAGCCTTTTCAGGCTGTCACATTTTCACGCATGGATTATGAATGTTTTTAAGAATATTCTTTGAATGTTTATGGTTCATTTTTGTTTTCATTAAGTAATGGATTAGTTGGACTATTTTAGTTACTTCATTACTCCTTGTTGGAAATGTGTTGTTATGCTTATAATGATCATCACATCCTTGTAAGATATTTCTCTTTATGTTATATCAACTCTAGTATGTGTCTCCATTAGGGTAGTACTATTACTTATATCTTGAGATATTTACTTCATTTTTACCCTATAGTAGAAGAACCTAAATACATCGGCAATAAAACATACCCAAGGCATACTAGCTTGCTCATTCGAAAGGACAATTTCACTTCTCTCTCGTGCTCATAGCTAAAGCCAAGGGATTTCTTTAAGTAAACAACAATTGGTCTATATTTCAGATGGGACTCCTACACCAAAACATGTGAGATATAGCTGGGACCTTACATCATGGAGATCCTCGACATGTTGGCGGTATCCAACATTGTCAACACATACTCAATTCGATCCTTGAATTCTAATGGAAGTCCATTGATGAACCTTTGAACCTTTGTATTCTCATCCTTGAGGTAAGGCACATACCTCAAAAACTCTAGAAACTTAGTCATGTACTCTTCATCTATCATAGAACCCCTATTCAACCCATATAAATCCTTAGCCCTTCCATCATAGTATTCCTCAGACAAGTACTTCTTTCTAAGGAGTCTTTTAAACTCGTGCCAAATAAAATCGTATACCTTGATTCCTTTGACATGATTCATGTCTTCCCACCAGATATCTACTTTTCCTTTGAGAATAAAAATATCTATCTTAGCTTTTGTATTCTCTGTATAGTCATGCAATTCGAAGAACTCCTCCATACCAAGTAGCCATGCTTCTGCATCTTTCGGTTTCTTCATATCACCATCAAATGTAGGAAGCTTGCCTTTATTGAACTCATCTGGAATTGTCACTCCTCCTTTAAGGATGATGGGGGTGATGAAAATGATGTCTCTCTGAACCAGAACTAGAATTGAACCCATAAGCACTACCTGTCCTATTAGGTGCATCCAACCATATGCCACGTTTGACTGTGTCATCCCTGTCCAACCTATATCTTGAATGATACCTACTGCCATATGCCCCATTAGTCCTTCCTCCTATCCATGAACGATCCATGGTTTTTCTTGTCTTTGCAAATTTGATAAGCTTTGAATGATCATTGCATTAACCTTGAATTTCTTTTCCTAAGCTCTGGTAAATCTTTCCTACGCCTCAATTATCTTGTCACTATCTACCTTGAAACTTTTGATTTATTCCTTCATACTTCTCAGTGTATCTACTATGTTAGGAGAGTACTTATCTGCTTGTTTCTCATCTGATATATAAGGAGATTCACGTGAGCTATAACCCACCATTTTTCTCATCATATCTGATCTTATTCTTCTTACAAACATACCATGCTAGATAAAACAAATAAAAACATGATAAAACATACCTCAATGAAGTTCAGTGGAGCCTATCTTGTCCGCACAAATCAATTCATATTATCATGATATACATGTACACATATATAAAATGGCATTAACCTATCAAAATTTCACATCATGCATGGTAACTCAACTATAACACCAACTATATACATGAAAACCATAACCACTTCAGTGCATTCATACGACTCACATGCATACATAAAAATCACATCTAGCCCATCAAGTCCAAGTGTTTGAACCCGAAAATTATGATACCAATTTGTAACCACCCCTCCCAAAATTTACCTACTTTTACAAGATCCCAGGGTAAATGTGAGGTTGAGTGTTACTATGGCATGACCCAACCTCCAAGTTCCAGTTATGAAAGTGGGGTGTGCAATCCAACCACAAACTAACATCCCTGAGAGACCAAAAACCACTATGGAGGATGAAAACAACCCTAGGTGGCCATTCCTTGAGTTGGAACCCTTTTTTACTGTATTAACTCCATAGCCACACCACACCCTGCATGCAGTTATGAGGCTATAGCCACACTCATAAGCCTTCTTCTATGTTGTTATGACCTAAATTCCCTAGTTCTATGCAAAAATTCTGTGATATGAACCACTTTTATAGGATAGCCTCCAGACCACTTCCCAAAACTTCTTGTAACTTTCTAGAATTATAATTAATATGATAAGAATGCAAAACATTCAAACTTGAAGCCAAAACTTGACCTAGACTGCTTAGTACACATTAGATAGTTCGTCAAACTTTTGGTGAACTTGTAAGTTAGAGGTCATGAATGTATATTTGATCTTAAATAGTTGAACTTCATATAAGAAACGCCAAGAAGGTAAAATTCCCTCTCGAGTAGCTTAAACAACACTTGTTAGTCCCTGCATTCATAATCCATTCAAATACTTATCAAGTCATGAATAATAGCCATAGGTAGGGCACATTATAGAACCATGCTTATAACTAGCATATAACTATAACAATAACCATGACAAATCAACCATCACATCAACATAATAACATGTATAAGTTCTCAGAGATCACAATAGGAAAATAGCTCTTGTTAACTTATGCAAAAGCCAACAAAGTTAGGGACTTCCACGTACCATCCGATGATAGATTGGGCTAAACCAAATATTTTTTTTAGCCAATCATTCTCGTGCTATATTCCAAGCATGAATGTGCGATCTCATGGTATAAACCAAGACATAATCAACCAGGGACTCCAGAGGTTAAACTACCTCGAGCCTCAAGCTACCGTTATCTCACTGAAACAAATCCCAAGATCATAAAAACAAACCGATCTTAGATGCCTCAGAATCTCTTCACCATACCTTGAGCATTGTTTCTATCTCCACCCACCTGTCGAGGTCTTCCTGGAGAAAACCATCACCACCCCCAACCCTTGGGAATTTTCCTCAGTCCAAATCCCTCGGTTCTAAAACCTTCCAGAAATTGAAATGTCAACCAAGAATGAATCACATCACACCATGCCTATCCAGGAAATAGAAAGGCAAGGCTAAAACCATTGTCAAACTAGGAAAAACCCATGCCAATGATAGAAAATGAACGAAAAAAACAAATGCATGTACCATGCATTCACATCTCACACATGTAACATGTTAGCAAAAGAATCCTCATGAGAAAGTTGTTGTTCCAACTTTCTCCTTACTTTCCTTCATTTTCCTTTACTTGTCCTTTCTCCAAATCCAAGTGAATACCAAAATTCTCCAAGAATACTTTAAGTGTACAATAGTGTATGAGAGAGATAATGAAAGGAGAGAGCTAAATTGAACAAGAAGAAGTTGTGAATTGATCCTTCGATGTTCTTTTATTAATGATGTCTCATTTTAATCCATTTTCCTCAAATTTCCCTTGCATGCATATTTGTGTCTCTTCATTTTCATTTTCTCCTATTTTCCTTTATTTTCACAATTAAATTCCATTTATTTGCTCTTTTCCTTTTTCAATGCCTTTGCAAATTTCCATAGCCATTAATAAACCATAATATATTCCCAATAATGTGTTTTCCCAACATTCATCTTGGAATACATGCCCCATGACCTTGGTCTTATTTTTTCCTTTATTAGATGAAACTTTAACTTGGGGTTGTCCCATATATTTTATATGCATGCATCAATAATCTATATACCTCGTGCAGCCGATTTTGAAAAGGCAAATACACTTGAAAAGGGTGAATGTTACAAACCTACAATCATGCACATTTTTTTTTTAAACTTGGGGTTTCCCAATTTAGTTTTGACAATTAAGGATTTGCAAAACTGCTTTGTCTTGATAGTAGAGTCTTTGCCAATATATGCCTACCACAACCAAATTATGACTTTTCACTTAATACTATAAGGAAAACACCTTGTAGTAGAGGTTTTGGTGGAGGATTTTAGTGTTAAAAGATTGGATTTTTTTTATTTATTTATTATATTATTATTATTATTATTATTTATTTTATTTATTTATTTATTTATTATTATTTATTTTATTATTATTTTTTTTTTTTTTTTTTTTTTTTTTTTTTTTTTTTTTTTTTTTTTTTTTTTCGGAAATACTTCCACTACAACCTCTAGCATTTGTAGTAGAGGATTATTTGGTAGTTTAAATGCATGGTCGCTATAACTAAACAATTTTGGGTGGGAAGAGGTTTTTTCTAGAGGTTATTTTTTTAGTGTTTGTTGTATAGATAAACCTATAGGTATGCAATATAGTTAAAGGTGCAGGGACCTACACGATTGTCCAAGACACTGACATTCTTACATATATTACACATCGACACATACCTTGTTTAAAAACACTAGGCTATACACAAAATTTAATGTATCAGTTCCAAAAGTATAGATCCATATTAACCCTAGATCTATTAAACATAGAACCATTCTTAACTTGTCATCAAACAAAATTTCATTCCTCACAAGCTAAATATTTAAGTGGAAAAATTTTATGTCTCTGTCAGGCCAAGGAATAAATCCCAAATTGATGCACTTAGATTAATGTGTATTAAATTATATAACATGTAGGTGTGACCTTTGGGATTCGTCTTTCAAGGCCACTTCTTATCCTAACTATTCATTTTCCTTTATTTACATAATTACAATTTATTCACCCAATCCCTAAGGATTAGGTGTCTAACATTCACGCGCCCACCCCCCCCACACACACACACATAATATGAAGGGGTGTTTGTGATGTTATAAATTAATTAATGGAGCAATGAAATACAATGTATTGTAGAAACATAAATATAGAAATGCATAGAACAAGAGGGACACAGATATATGTGTTTCACCCAATTTGGGCTACACCCATGGAGAAACAACCAATCCTTCCTTTTATATTAAGCAACAAAATGAAGGGATACAACCTACAACAAATCCTTTGTAATTTCCTCTTCGCTCTCACACAATCTCCTCTCTCTTTCTCGCTCAGAATAATAATACACATTCGCAGTACAATTCTCTCATATAATCTGAGGGGTTAAATTATAGGGAAACAAATCCTAAATCAAACATAACTTCTATTGTTAGATCATCTGTCTAATGAACAACCCATATTCACTATGGAATTGCAATATTTTGTTGGGTGTGGAGCCTGATTATCTTCCGTATTCAAAGGTTTCGCCAGATGCATATGCTAGGAAGATTGTACACCCCTCCACATTGGGGGGACTTGTCCTCTAGGGGCTAGCGGTCCCTCGGGCGGGGTTCGGGGGCAGTGCCCCCGAAGCTAAAAATAGATGTAAAATTTCCTTGTAAAAGTCTAGTAATTTCTAGTCAATTTGGGTCGTTCATTAGGTGGATGATATGACAGTAGAAGTTATGTTTAATTTAGGGATTTTTGCAATAGAAGGTAACCCCTCACTATATATAAGGGAATTATATTGCATCTATGCATATCTGTATTCTGAGTGAGGAAGAGAGAGGACATTGAGAGCGAAGAGGGAGTTCCAGCGGGTCTGCTGTAGGTTGTATCTCTTCAGTTTACTGGATAATATAATAAAAGAATGACTGGTTGTTTCTCCATGGACATAGCCCAAACTGGGCAAACCACGTATATCTGTGTCTCTCTTGTTTTATGAATTTTCTGTATTTATATTTTTGTAATGTTTTATGTGTTCCATTGCTATGTAATATATAATTTTCTAACAATTGGTATCAGAGCCAAAGGTCTATTTGGCTGATAAACTCGCAAGAGAGAAGGGTTCCTGGATTGAGTGGGAGAAATGGTACAAGATGGTAGGTTTAGGGTCGAAAAATTCAACGGCCAAAACTACCAGTTATGGAAGATGCAGATGGAAGATTATCTGTATTATAGAGATTTGTACCTACCATTGAGCAGAAAGACAAAGAAGTCGACGGGTATGACAGACAAAAAAATGGGATATTCTTGAAAAAAGGGCACTTGGAACAATACATTTGTGCCTAGCAGTATCGGTAGCATTTAATATTTCAAAGGAAATGACAATAGAGGGTTTAATATCGGCATTGGCCAAACTATATGAAAAACCCTCCGCCTCAAATAAGGTATTTCTTATGAAGCTTTTATTTAATATGAAGATGTTAGAAGGTGGATCTGTTGTTGATCATTTAAATGATTTCAATACAGTTTCAAGTCAGTTATGTTCTGTAGGGGTAAATTTTGATGATGAAGTTAGGGATTTGTTATTTCTATGCTCATTGCCAAAAGTTGGAATGGCTTAGTTATGGCCATTAGTAACTCTATCTCTGGATCTAGTACTTTAAAGTTTGATGATGTTGTCGGTGCAATCCTTAGCGAGGAAATGTGACAGAAAAGCTTCGGTGAGATATCAGGTAATGCTTTGACTACAAGAAAGAGCCCAGGATATCATAGTAAGTCAAGAAAAGGTAGATCCAAGTACAGATCGGGGATAGTGTGTTGGAAATGTGGGACGAAAGGACACTTGAAGAAAGACTGTAAGTCTCGAAAGGGAAAAGAAGGAGATGTGCAACAAAAAAACAATCATGAAGCGAATGTAATAGGTGATGTGTTGCAAGATGCTTTGATTCTTTCATTAGAAAATATTATTGATGCCTGGATGGTAAATTCAGGGTCCTCATTCCATGCCATACCTAATAGGAAACATTTTCATGATTATGTTCAAGGAGATTTTGAACAGGTTTGATTAGGTGATGATAAACCCTGTAAAATCATTGGATTGGGTACAGTTTTCATAAAACAGTAGAATGGAAATCAATGGCTATTGAAGGAGGTAAGGCATGTTCCAGATCTAAAGAAAAATCTGATTTCAATAGGGCAGTTGGGAGGTGAAGGTTGTGTAAGTACTTTCATAGATAAAAATTGGAAGGTCATTAAAGGATCCTTGGTATTAGCAAAAGCAGGAATGGTTGGTACATTGTATTTATGCAATGTTATTTCTAATTATGTTAATGCTTTAACCTCTATAGGAGAAGATATGACATTGTGGCATCATAGGCTCGAGCACATGAGTGAGAAGGGGATGCAGATTCTTCACTCAAGAAAATTGTTACCAGGTTTGAAGCATGTTGATTTAAACTTTTGTGAAAATTGTGTTTATGGAAAATAGAAGAGTCAGATTCCTGAGAGTTGGGAAAGAAAAGAAGAGCGAAAAATTAGAGCTTGTGCATACATACGTATGGGGAACTGCTCAGGTATCATCTCTTGGTGGCTCTCATTATTATGTTACTTTTATTGATGATGCAACCAAGAAAACCTGGATTGTATTCAAAATAAATCTGATGTATTTGATACTTTCAAGAAATGGAAAGTTTTGGTTGAAAATGAGACAGGGAAAAGGTTGAAGTGTCTCAGATTAGATAATGGAGGTGAATATTGCAGCAAAGAGTTTGATAGGTACT
>APFE030229619.1:118825-196747 GCA_000404065.3 Pinus taeda
TGAAGTGGATTCCTAGGTATTTGAGAGGTACCACAAATCAAGCATTATGCTTTGGTGGTTCAAACATTTCTCTACAGGGATATGTTGATGCAGATATGGAAGGTGATAGAGATAACAGGAGGAGCACTACAGGATATGTATTTACTGTAGGTGAAACAACTATCAGTTGGGTTTCAAAAATCCAAAGTGTTGTTGCACTTTCAACAACAAAAGCAAAGTATGTTGCTGCTACAGAGGCTAGTAAAGAAATGATTTGGTTATAAAGGTTTCTGGATGAATTGCGTAAGAAGCAGGAGTTGGGAAAGTTATATAGTGACAGCTAGAGTGCCATACATCTTTCAAAGAACTCTTCATTTCATTCCAACACTAAACATATATAGCTCAAGTACCATTTCATACGGTCAGCATTGGTAGATGGACAATTGAAGCTAGAAAAGATACACACTAGCCAGAATCTTGCAAATATGTTAACAAAAGTTGTAACCAGGGAGAAACTGAGAATCTGCTCAGTTTCAAATTGTATTCAAGTATGATGAAGAAGATGAGAAAAAGTCAGGTCCAAGGTGGAGTCATTTTCTAGCAAATGAAGCAGCGGTGTAGTTGCTATAATCAGTCTCCAAGTGGGAGATTGTTGGGTGTGGAGTTGATTATCTTCTATATTCAAAGGTTTCAGACGGATGTATACCCCAGGAAGACTATATAGCCCTCCACGAGGGGGGGGTGCGGGGGTGACTTGTCCCCCCTGCGGGGGTCCGAGGGGGCTAATTCTCCCCCGGCTTGGGGGTCCGAGGGGGCTAATCCCCCTCGGATTGGGGGTCCGGGAGCCAACGGTCCCCTGGCAGGGGTTTTGGGGCAGCGCCCCCGAAGCTAAAAATAGATGTAAAATTGCCTTGTAAAAGTCTAGTAATTTCTAGTCAATCTAGGCCATTCATTAGGTGGATGATCTGATGGTAGCAGTTATGTTTAATTTAGGGTTTGTTGCCCTAGAAGGCAACCCCTCACTATATATGAGGGAATTATATTGCATCTATGCATATTTGTATTCTGAGTGAGGAAGAGAGAGGAGATTGAGAGTGAAGAGGGAGTTACAGTGGATTTGCTATAGGTTGTATCTCTTCAGTTTGTTGGATAATATAATAGAAGAAGGACTGGCTGTTTCTCCATGGACGTAGCCCAAACTGGGTGAACCACGTATATCTGTCTCTCTTGTTTTTTGCATTTTCTGTGTTTATATTTCTGCAATATTTTATGTGTTCCATTTCTTTGCAATATATAATTTTCTAACATACTTTACAAGTAATTTTTCATATATTTTTTGCTTTGGGGCTATTGTCCCCGAACCCCTGCTAGGGGGGCTCCAAACATGTAGTTGCTCCCTTTAGACCCCCCAGGAAAAAATAGTGGGGGGGGGGGGGGGGAAGCCCCTCCACACCCCCCGCAGGGTATTGGGATCCAAACGTGGCTAAAACAAGACTTTTGAATCATAAGATAATCAGGCTCTACATCCAACAATCTCCCACTTGGAGACTATTTATAGAAACTCCACCACTGCTTCACTTGCTGGAAAATGTTTCCAAATTGGACCTGGCTATTTCATCTTCACCATCATACTTGAAGACAAATTGAAACTGACCAGTATCTCAATTTTTCCCTGGTTACAAATTTCGTTAGCATGTCTACAAGATTCTAGCTAGTGTGTATCTTTTCCAACTTCAACTATCCATCTTCCAACATTGATTGTATGAAATGGTACTTGAGATGTATATGTTTAGTATTGGAATGAAATGCTAAGTTCTTTGCAAGATGAATGACACTCTCGTTGTCATTGTATAACCTGCCCATCTCTTGCTTCTTTCCAAACTCATCCATAAACCTTTGTAACCAAATAATTTCTTTACTAGCCTCTGTAACAACAACATACTCTGCTTCCGTTGTTGAAAGTGCAACAATGTTTTACAACTTTGAAACCCAATTGAAATTTTTCCACCTACAGTATACACATAACTTGTGGTGCTCCTCCTATTATATCTACCACCTACCATATCTGCATCAACATATCCCTGTAGAGAAATGTTTAAACCACCAAAGCATAATTCTTGATTTGTGTTACCTCTCAAATATCTGAGAATTCACTTCATTGTCATCCAATGCTCTTTTTATGGATTGCTCGTATACCTGCTTACGACTCCCACTGCATGTGCAATATCAGGCCTTGTGTAGACCATTGCACAGATTAAGCTTCCAACTGTTGATGCATATGAACTTTACACATATAATCCATCTCTTCCCGAGTCCTTGGACACATCTCCTTACTTAGTTCTAAATGGCTAGCCAAAGGTGTACTAACTAGTTTTTCATTCTGCATATTAATTCTTTCCAACAACTTTTCTATGTACTCACTCTGAGACAATGTTAATTTATTATTTTTCCCATGTCTAGTTATTCTCATACCAATTGCAACACCCAAATCCATCATTGCGAATGGATTTTCTAATTTTCCTTTGAGAACATTTATTTCCTCAAAGCTAGACCCTGCAACAAGCATGTCAGCTACATACAATAACAATATAGTTTAGTTTCCATCATTTTTCTTTTTAAGATAAATGTAATGGTCAGTGTGACATATATTATAACCTTGTTCAGACATAAACTTGTCAAATTTTAGATAACACTGCCTTGGAGCTTGTTTTAAGTCATACAAGCTATTCTTCAATATTCAAACTAACTTCTTCTTCCCTTTGAACTCATACCCTTGTGGTTGTTGCATATATATTTATTCCTCCATATCCCCATGGATAAAGGTTGTCTTTACATCTAATTGCTCAAGATCCAAATATTCTGCGGCCACTAGACTTAAAATAGTTATTATTGAAGTCATTTTAACAATAGGAGAAAATATTTCATCAAAGTCTATACATTTATTTTGTGCAAATCCATTCACCACAAGTCTAGTCTTATACCTTTGTTGTTGGCATTATTGCACAGGTTTGGTGCCATGGCACAGGTGTTGTCCTTGATGGCAACTCACTCTGATGACAGATCACATTTTAGGCTCTCAGAATGAAGGAAATCATATATACATAGGTTCACCTTAACGAAGCCGCCTATACACGCGGGTTGGACATTCCCAAGGCACGTATGCGTATTCACACACTTTCATGCAAGGAAAAGTGCGTACATGTGGGAGAATTTATTGTTGGTCCGTGGTATTTAGTCCTTGGTATTTGAACCTATGGTTTTGGGCCATGGTATCTTGTCATAAGTGTTGATCCCAAGTATTGGGTCCATGGTATTGAATTGTTATGGTTTTTTGGACCATGGTATTGTGAAAGGCCTAAGGCTATTAAAGAGGAAGGAGATCATTTGGCAAGGTACAATCTGAATTATTGAATATCTGATAAAGTGCTAGATCTGGAATACTGTGATTGGGTTATGGTGTAGATCTGGATCTGAAGGAAGAAGGAACCTGAGTGCAAGTAGAAGGATAAGTTCTATTGATGAGTCAAAATCTTAAGGCTTGAATGATAGTATCTTTGTATGATTTTGAGCTGTTCTATGGGGTGCATGCTTGATCTATAAATCTGATAATCTGGGTTAGCTAATGTCTGAATGATTGAAAGAGTGAATTATCCTTTATAGATCTGTACGCAGGTTCAATGAAGGTAAGGTGCGTATACATGCGGTTTCTGCAAGTGAAAGAGGTGTATATACTGGTTGGTCTCGACGCAGAAGCGTATACACGTGGTTTTTGCAAGTGAAAGAAGCGTATACGCAGGTTGGTCTTGATGAAGACGCGTATACACGCAGTTTCTGCAAGTGAAAGAAGCATATACGCAGGTTGGTCTTGACACATATGCGTATGCACGTAGGTTTCTGAATAGTGAAGTAGTGTACGTCTTTTGAATTTTGTTTTAGCTGCTTCTGCTATTTAGCTACAATGTTCTGGGTTCATAAGTGGTGTTTGATTACTGTTACTGTGTTCTGGGTACAACAGCCGGAGAAGTGTTTATTTGATTCAATACTAATTGGTAAAAAGAGATTGTTTGATGATTGATTGATATTCATGGATCCAATCTGAAAATTTATGAAACGTGGTCCCTGGAAGAAAAGAGAGGGTTGTAGCTCTCTGCAGGTTGCAGCCTGCGTACTGGTAAAGGACTACACCAGTGAAGAATCATTGCTAAAAGAAGTTTCTTATTAGAAAGATAGAGACATATTGCAGCAGGTGGTTTTCACCCACATTGGGTTTCCACCTTATATCTTGTGTTCTTGTGTGTGACTATCTTCTGCTCTATTTTATTGTTCCTGGTTACTGTTTATATGATTCTGATGTACAACTTAATGTTCAACATCTGTAGAATATATTAAAGTATAAGTCTGCATGGAATACGTGGGTTTCGTAATCTGTAGTTGCGTATATACGTGGTTTTCTTTAACTGAAGTAGCGTATATGTTCTGGGTTTGAAAAGAAATTAATTGACCAGATAATACTGATTCACCCCGCCCCCCCTCTCAGTATTATTTCCAACAATTGGTATCAGAGCGAGTACTTCAGAAGAAGCTTGATCGCTTGAAGGAAGATCTATCATCATGAGCAACTATGAGAGAGAAGCATCGATCAGACCACCAATTTTTGATGGGACCAACTTCGTCTATTGGAAGGTAAGAGTCACAGCCTATCTTCAATCTCTTGGTACAGAAGTCTGGGATATCATAGATACAGGGTACACTTTTCCTTCAGCAAATCCTACAGATCCGGCTGAAAAGAAGCAGTTTGAAACAAATGCAAAGGCTGTCAATACTCTATTAGGATGTCTATCGAAATCTGAATTCGTCAAGGTGATGTAGTATAAAACCGCAAAAGAAATATGGGACAATATCGTTCTGAGCTATGAAGGAGATGAATAGGTAAAACGAGCAAAACTTCAAACCCTCAGAATTCAGTATGAAAATCTCAGAATGTATAATGACGAAAGTGTGGCTAACTATTTCCTACGTATAGATGAGATTGCTAATTGTATGAAAAACTTGGGTGAATAAATAAAAGAGGTTGTTGTGGTTGAAAAGGTTCTAAGATCTCTGTCCTCTAAGTTTGAATCAAAAGTTTTTGCAATAGAAGAAAAGGAGAATCTTCAGAAAATTACCATGTCACAGCTATAAGAAATTCTAGCCACTTATGAAATGAGGAAAGGAGGACCATCAGATAGGAGAGAAGATGCATTCAAGGCTTCAGGTAAAGGAGATTACTATGAGTCAGGACATATGTCAGAAGAAGAGGAAGAATCAAATTTTGTCAAGAACCTTCAACGGGGTGCTGGAAGATTCAGAGGTAAGTTACCTTTCAAATGCTTTGCTTGTGGAAGAGTCAGTCACTATGCTGCCAAGTGTCCTCATAAAAATAACCTTGAAAAAGGTAAGGAACCTGTTAGATGGAACACGAAACAGAATTTAAGTAAGAAAAGCTACTACACTCATGAAGACAATGATGGACTCTCAAATAGTGGTGAAGATGAACGAGGTAATAATTATAGACTTTTAATGGCTTTTGAAGATGATGATTTTATGGATGCTATAGATGAAGGTGGTCTTTATGAAGATATTTCTAAACTCAAAATTTGTTTAGAAGAGAAAAATATGATTATTGATACTTTGCAATTTCAACAAGCTGAAAGGGAAAAACATCATGAAAAGTTAGAATGTGAAATTGTCAGACTTAGAAAAGAGATTGGGAAAACAAAAGCTCTTAATCTTAGATTTGTTAAAGGATCTGAAACTCTAGATGATATTATCAATGTGCAGCGTTCTCCTCTTATCAAGACAGGTCTAGGATATATGAAGAAACATCTCAAGCGTAGAAACCATCCACCTCCAAAAGTTATCTTGATGCAGTAAGGAGGAGTGAGAAACGGCCCAATGGAGATCACCAGGTAAATCAGGGACATTTTTCTTCAAGAATGAACAGATATCACCAAGTAAATCAGGGGCAATATGCTTCAAGGATAACCAGAAGCTACAACAGACCACAGGTAAATCATTCTCAATTTGCCTCAAGAATGAATGTCAATGAAAACTAAAATCATTCGGTCCGCAGGGTTGATAATTGCAGGAATTTCTTCAATGGCCAATGTTTCTCTTGTCACAACTTTGGACACAAAGCAGCTTAGTGTGTTGCCTACAAAACTATCATGACTAGAGAAACTCAAAAACAGAGGAGTATGACTGGGATCATGAAAAGGACCTACAATAACTTTTCTGCTCTTGAAAATGAAGTAGAATGTTCTATTTGTAATAATTTTGGACATGAAGATTCAGAATGCAGGAGCAGGTTTCGGTAGACATCTCAGAAGGAGCAAGCCTCAAATATCAAAACATGGAGAATGAAAGAACCAAAACCAGAAATATGTGGTATAGCCTTATATGCGGAAGGGTAGAAAAATCAATGGTACATTGACTGTGGATGTTCGAAACATATGATAGGTGATAAAGAATAACTTCAGCCATATAGTGCCTTGGAGAAGGAGAAGAAGGTCTCATTTGGAAATGACACCCCTGCACTCATAAAAGGTAAAGGTTCTGTTCTTTTAAAAGAAAAGGTCAAAGTAGGAAATTTTATATATGTTAATGGCTTAAAGCATAATCTATTGAGTGTCAGGCAGATGTGCGAGCAAGGAACATAGGTAATATTTCGATCAAATGGATGTAGTGTTCATGATCTTGATACAGGAGAAACAGTGATCAAAGGCATAAGAACTCAAGATAATTTATACATATTCAAAGAAGGACAACAACAATGCTATCTAAGCAAGAATGATGAACACTGGCTATGGCACCAGAGGTTGGGGCATATAAGCTTCTCACAAATAAGGAAAGCATCCAAATACCAGGAAGTTCGTCGTCTTATAGACATCAGAATTCCAGAAAATACAATATGCAAGTCATGTTAGTTTGGTAAGCAAACCATAACTAACTTCCCTGAGAAGGAAGGATCAGCTAGTAGGCCACTTGAGCTTGTCAATACTGATGTATGTGGTCCGTCTAGGAAAAGGTCACCTTGGGGAGAAGAATACTTTATATTATTCATTGACGACTATTCTAGGATGGTTTGGATATGACTCATGAAGCACAAAGATGAAGCCTTCGAAAAATTCAAATCCTTCAAAGCTTTGGTTGAGAACGAATCAGATCACAGAATCAAATGCCTCAGGTTTGATCGAGGAGGAGAATTTACCTCGAATGAATTTTTCGATTTTTGTGAAGAACTTGGAATCAGAAGAGAATTCTCTACAACTAGGACTCCTCAGCAAAATGGAGTAGTGGAAAGGATGAACAGAATGGTTCAACAAATGGCTCGTGCTATGCTTGATGAGTCTGGAACTCCCACAACTTTCTGGGGTGAAGCTACATTTGCTGCAGTTGTTATTCTCAACAAAACAAATGTCCGGGTGAATAGCACTCAAACCCCTCATGAGCTTTGGTATGGTGAGACTCCTTCGGTAAAATATTTTAAAATTTTTGGAAGCAAATGCTATATAAAAAATACTAATGAACATCTTGGCAAGTTTGACCTATAGCAGATGAAGGCATTCTCCTTGGTTACTCTCCCCACAACAAAGCATACAAGTGTTATAATAAAAGGCTTGGAAAAATTGTTGAAAGTATTGATGTAGTGGTTGATGACGAAGAAAACACTCCTAGGCAGGTAAGATCTGAAGATTTCGAAGATGATTAGGACTATCCATCAACATCAAATCAGATTCATGATGAAGAAGAAACCCATGAGGAGCCTGAGGAACAAATAAGGATAGAAGAAAAGACTCCATCCAAGTACGTTCAGAAGAATCATCCAGAATCTTAAATTTTGGGGCAAAAAGAGGCAGGAATACAAACAAGAAGAACAATTTCAGAAACTTCAAGCTATTTGGCATTACTCTCCTCCACTGAACCAAAAAATGTAAGAGAGGCATGCAAACATGAATGTTGGGTCAAGGTAATGGATGAAGAACTTGAGCAGATTGAAAAGAATAACACTTGGGAATTGGTTCCAAGACCAAAAGATAAGAATGTCATAGGGACAAAATGGATATTCAAAAACAAGTTGATTGAAAATGGGGAAGTTATTAGAAACAAAGCCAGACTTGTTTGTAAAGGGTAAGCTCAACAAGAAGGAATCGACTTTGAAGAAACATTTGCTCCCATTGCTAGACTTGAGGCCATCCAAATGTTCCTTGCTCTCTCTAGCTTTCAGAAGTTCAAAGTATTTCAAATGGACATGAAATCAACTTTTCTGAATGGAGACTTAGAAGAAGAAGTTTATATTGAGAAACCAGATGGATTCATCCTTGGAAATGATCCAAAACTTGTATGCAGACTTAAGAAGGCTCTCTATGGTCTTAAACGAGCTCCAAGGGCTTGGTATTATCGTTTGGACAAATATCTTCATCAACAAGGTTTCTCAATAGGATCAGCAGATAGCAATCTTTATATAAAAATTGAAAATAACAAATTTCTAATACTTGTTGTGTATGTTGATGATATCATCTTTGGCAGCAATGAAGAAGCCATGAGTTAGAACTTTGCCTTGGCAATGCAGAAAGAATTCAAAATGTCCTTGCTTGGAGAACTGACATATTTTCTTGGATTACAGATCCAACAAAATGAAGGAGGTATCTTTTTATCTCAAACCAAGTACCTCAAGCAGACTTTGAAGAAGTATGGCATGGAAGATTCGAAACCTGTGTGTACCCCTATGGTTACAGGATGTAGCCTCAGTGCAAATGATGAATCAGCAACAGTGCATCAACCAACCTATAGATCCATGATTGGAAGTCTGCTCTATTTAACAGGTACCCGAACGGATATCATGCATGTAGTGGGAATGGTTGGAAGATTTCAGGAAAATCCTAAGGAAACTCATCTTCAGGCAGTAAAGGGAATTTTCAAGTATCTTCAAGGAACTCAAAACTATTGCCTATGGTATCCTAGAGATGCAGATCTCACTCTTCATGCTTATACAGATGTAGATTGGGCTGGAAGCATGGATGACAGAAAAAACAATAGTGTTGGTGCATTCTTATGGGTTCCAGATTAGTATCTTGGTTTAGCAAGAAACATAGCTCTATTGCTTTATCTACACCTGAAGCAGAATATGTAGCTGCTGCATCCTGTTGCACTAAACTCCTTTGGATGATGCAAACCTTGCAATATTTTCAAATCACTTGTACACCATCTATCTCCATCTTATGTGATAATAGAAGTGCAATTAGCATTTCAAAGAACCTAGTCATGCATTCAAAGACCAAGCACATACCTATCAAATATCATTTTCTCTGGGAACAAGTGCTTGAAGAAAAGGTCAAGTTGGAGTATGTTCCCTCTAAGGAACAAGTTGCTGATATACTCACCAAACCACTACCCAGGGAGACATTTGAATACCTCAGACAGAAGCTGGGAGTAGTTGATGCATCATCTTGCTGTTGAAACCTGTCTGTTTCTGAGAAGAGAGGTTGTACACGAGTTGCATGAGGAGGATCCGCGTACATACACAGTTTTATGTAGGTACAATCGCGTATATGTTGGTTGAAGGAAATTAGTGGGGATAGACTTTGGTTGAAGAGAGTCTGATATGGGTCTGACAGAGACATCTGGCACAGGTTCAGGGGGAGCAGATAATCTTCTAACAATGCATTGTTGGCATTCCCTTAGAAGCTCTTGGTTCGTGTACACAAGTTGTTTTTGGTTTCAGGAGGATCTGCTACAGAATGAGAACAAAAGGAGAACATGGTTGCTGATTTGCATAATGTTTGACAGATGCTGTTGATATTGTTATTAATGCCTTTCATAGTCTTGCTCTAGATGTTTCATCTCTATGTCATGTATATATCAAGGTCATGTAACGACCTATTTTGGTTTCCCCACTATGCGTGGGATGAAAGCTATAATGTACTTGATTGTCTTCTGATGTATCCCCACTTGGTTGGGTGATAGATGGATGTATAGAGTCTTTTGGTGATAGGAAAGTTATTTATGAGGTATAAGTCATGGTTCTTCTTAAAGAACATATTTTTGCAGATCTTGCCTATAGTCAGGGGGAACATGTTCAGCTCAGCAAAGTAGAGATTTCATCATGTACTAAGGGGGAGCACAACCCTTTGCCCTTGATGACAAAGGGGGAGAATGACTTTGAGGATCTTGGGGTTGCCATCAAGTCCAAAGCGGGAGATTGTTGGCATTATTGCACAGGTTTGGTGCCATAGCACAGGTGTTGTCCTTGATGGCAACTCACTCGGATGAAATATCACATTTTAGGCTCTCATAATGAAGGAAATCATATATACGCAGGTTCACCTTAACGAAGCCGCGTGTACATGCGGGTTGGACGTTCCCAAGGCCTATATGCGTATTCACGCACTTTCATGCAAGGAAAAGTGTTTACATGTGGGAGAATTTATTTTTGGTCCATGGTATTTAGTCCTTGGTATTTGAACCTATGGTTTTGAGCCATGGTATCTCGTCATAAGTGTTGATCCCAAGTATTGGGTCCATGGTATTGAATTGTTATGGTTTTTTGGACCGTGGTATTGTGAAAGGCCTAAGGCTATAAAAGAGGAAGGATATCATTTGGCAAGGTACGATCTGAATTATTGAATATCTGATAAAGTGCTAGATCTGGAATACTGTGATTGGGTTATGGTGCAGATCTGGATCTGAAGGAAGAAGGAACCTGAGTGCAAGTAGAAGGATAAGTTCTATTGATGGGTCAAAATGTTAAGGCTTGAATGATAGTATCTTTGTATGATTTTGAGTTGTTCTATGGGGTGCACGCTTGATCTATAAATCTGATAATCTGGGTTAACTAATCTTTGAATGATTGAAAGAGTGAATTATCCTTTATAGATCTGTACACAAGTTCAATGAAGGTAAGGTGCGTATACACGTGGTTTCTGCAAGTGAAAGAGGCGTATATGCTGGTTGGTCTCGACGTAGAAGCGTATACACGTGGTTTTTGCAAGTGAAATAAGCGTATACGTAGGTTGGTCACGACGAAGACGTGTATATGCGCAGTTTCTGCAAGTGAAAGAACCGTATACACAGGTTGGTCTTGATGCAGATGCGTATGCACGCAGGTTTCTGAAAAGTGAAGTAGTGTACGTCTTTTGAATTTTTTTTTATCTGCTTTTGTTGTTTAGTTACAGTGTTCTAGGTTCATAAGTGGTGTGTGATTACTGTTACTGTGTTCTGGGCACAACAGTCAGAGAAGTGTTTATTTGATTCAGTACTAATTGGTAAAAAGAGATTGTTTGATGATTGATTGATATTCATGGATCCAGTCTGAAAATTTATGAGCGTGGTCCCTGGAAGAAAAGAGAGGGTTGTAGCTCTATAGGTTGCAGCTTGTGTACTCGTAAAGGACTGCACCAATGCAGAATCATTATAAAAAGAAGTTTCTAATTGGAAAGATAGAGACATATTGCAGTAGGTGGTTTTCACCCACATTGAGTTTCCACCTTATATCTTGTGTTCTTGTGTGTGATTATCTTCTGCTCTATTTTACTGTTCCTAGTTACTATTTATATGATTCTGATGTACATATTAACGTTCAACATTTGTAGAATATATTAAAGTATAAGTCTGCATGGAATACGCGGGTTTCGTTATCTGTAGTTTCGTATATACGCGGTTTTCTCTAACTGAAGTAGCGTATATGTTCTGGGTTTGAAAAGAAATTAATTGACCAGATAATACTGATCCCCCCCCCCCCCCTCTCAGTATTATTTCAAGTAATTGGTATCAGAGCGGGTACTTCAGAAGAAGCTTGATCGCTTGAAGGAAGTTCTATCATCATGAGCAACTACGAGAGAGAAGCATCGATCAGACCACCAATTTTTGATGGGACCAACTTCGTCTATTGGAAGGTAAGAGTGACAGCCTATCTTCAATCTCTTGGTAAAGAAGTCTAGGATATCATAGATACAGGGTACACTTTTCCTTCAGCAACGCCTACAAATCCGGCTGAAAAGAAGCAGTTTGAAACAAATGCAAAGGCTGTCAATACTTTATTAGGATGTCTATCAAAATCTGAATTCGTCAAGGTGATGCAGTATAAAACCGCAAAAGAAATATGGGACAAGATCGTTCTGAGCTATGAAGGAGATGAACAGGTAAAACGAGCAAAACTTCAAGCCCTCAAATTCAATATGAAAATCTCAGAATGTATAATGATGAAAGTGTGGCTAACTATTTCCTATGTATAGATGAGATTTTTAATTGTATGAAAAACTTGGGTGAAGAAATAAAAGAGGCTGTTGTGGTTGAAAAGGTTCTAAGATCTCTGTCCTCTAAGTTTGAATCAAAAGTTTCTGCAATAGAAGAAAAGGAGAATCTTCAGAAAATTACCATGTCACAGCTACACGGAATTCTAACCGCTTATGAAATGAGGAAAGGAGGACCATTAGATAGGAGAGAAGCTGCATTCAAGGCTTCAAGTAAAGGAGATTACTATGAGTTATGACATATGTCAGAAGAAGAGGAAGAATCAAGTTTTGTCAAGAACCTTTAACGGGGTGCTGGAAGATTCAGAGGTAAGTTACCTTTCAAATGTTGTACTTGTGGAAGAGTCGGTCATTATGCTGCCAAGTGTCCTCATAAAAATAAGCTTGACAAAGGTAAGGAACCTATTAGATGGAACAAGAAACAGAATGTAAGTAAGAAAAGCTACTACACTCATGAAGACAGTGATGGACTCTCAAATAGTGATGAAGATGAACGGGGTAATAATTATAGACTTTTAATGGCTTTTGAAGATGATGATTTTATGGATGCTATAGATGAAGAAGGTCTTTATGAAGAGATTTCTAAACTCAAAATTTGTTTAGAAGAGAAAAATATGATTATTGATACTTTGCAATTTCAACTAGCTGAAAGGGAAAAACATCATGAAAAGTTAGAATGTGAAATTGTGGGACTTAGAAAAGAGATTGAGAAAGCAAAAGCTCTTAATCTTATATTTGTTAAAGGATCTGAAACTCTAGATGAGATTATCAATGTGCAGCGTTCTCCTCTTATCAAGACAGGTCTGGGATATAATGAAGAAACATCTCAAGCACATAAACCATCCACCTCCAAAAGTTATCTTGATGCAGCAAGGAGGAGTGAGCAAAGGCCCAATGGAGATCACAAGGTAAATCAGGGACATTTTTCTTCAAGAATGAACAGAGATCACCAAGTAAATCAAGGGCAATCTTCTTCAAGGATAACCAGAAGCTACAACAGACCACAGGTAAATCATTCTCAATTTGCCTCAAGAATGAATGTCAATGAAAACTACAATCATTTGGTTCGCAGGGTTGATAATCGCAGGACTTTCTTCAATGGCCAATGTTTCTCTTGTCACAACTTTGGAAACAAAGCAACTCAGTGTGTTGCCTACAAAACTAGCATGACTAGAGAAACTCAAAAATAGAGGAGTATGACTGGGATCATGAAAAGGACCTACAATAACTTTTCTGCTCTTGAAAATGAAGTAGAATGTTCTATTTGTAATAATTTTAGACATGAAGATTCTGAATGCAGGAGAAGGTTTCGGTAGACAACTCAGAAGGAGCAAGCCTCAAATATCGAAACATGGAGAATGAAAGAACCACAACCAGAAAGATGTGGTATAGCCTTATACGCGAAAGGGCAGGAAAATCAATGGTACATTGACATTGGATGTTTGAAACATATGACAGGTGATAAAGAAAAACTTCAGCCATAGAGTCCCTTGGAGAAGGAGAAGAAGGTCTCATTTGGAAATGACACCCCTGCACTCATAAAAGGTAAAGGTTCTGTTCTTTTAAAAGAAAAGGCCAAAGCAGGGAATGTTATATATGTTGATGGCTTAAAGCATAATCTATTGAGTGTCAGTCAAATGTGCGAGCAAGGAACAGAGGTAATATTTCGATCAAATGGATGTAGTGTTCGTGATCTTGGTACAGGAGAAAAAATGATCAAAGGCATAAAAACTCCAAATAATTATACATATTCAAAGAAGGACAACAACAATGCTATCTGAGCAAGAATGATGAACACTGGCTATGGCACTGGAGGTTGGGGCATCTAAGCTTCTCACAAATAAGGAAAGCATGCAAATACCTAGCAATTCGTGGTCTTCCAGACATCAGAATTCCAGACAATACAATATGTAAGTCATGTCAGTTTGGTAAGCAAACCATAACTAACTTCCCTGAGAAGGAAGGATCAGCTAGCAGGCCACTTGATCTTGTCCATATTGATGTATGTGGTCCATCTAGGAAAAGGTCACCTCGGGGAGAAGAATACTTTCTATTATTCATTGATGACTATTCTAGGATGGTTTGGATAGGATTCATGAAGCATAAAGATGAAGCCTACGAAAAATTCAAATCCTTCAAAGCTTTGGTTGAGAACGAATCAGATCACAGAATCAAATGCCTCAGGTCTGATTGAGGAGGAGAATTTACCTCGAATGAATTTTTCGATTTTTTTGAAGAACATGGAATAATAAGAGAATTCTCTACAACCAGGACTCCTCAGCAAAATGGAGTAGTGGAAAGGATGAACAGAACGATTCAACAAATGGCTCGCGCTATGCTTGATGAGTCAGGAACTCCCACAACTTTCTGGGGTGAAGCTACATTTGTTGCAGTTGTTATTCTCAATAAAACAAATGTCTGGGGGAACAACACTCAAACCCCTCATGAGCTCTGGTATGGTGAGGCTCCTTCGGTAAAATATTTCAAAATTTTTGGAAGAAAATGCTATATCAAAAATACCGATGAACACCTTGGAAAGTTTGAACCTAGAGCAGATGAAGGCATTCTCCTTGGTTACTCTCCCCATAGCAAAGCATACAAGTGTTATAATAAAAGGCTTGAAAAAATTGTTGAAAGATGATGTATTGTTGATGAAGAAGAAACACTCCTAGGCAGGTAAGATCTGAAGATTCGAAGATGATGAAGGACTATCCATCAACATCAAAATCAGATCATGATGAAGAAGAAACCTATGAAGAAGAAACCCATGAGGAGCCTGAAGAACAAATAAGGATAGAAGAAAAGACTCCATCCAAGTACGTTCAGAAGAATCATCCAGAATCTTAAATTTTGGGGCAAAAAGAGGCAGGAATACAAACAAGAAGAACGATTGCAGAAACTTCAAGCTATTTGGCATTACTCTCCTCCACTGAACCAAAAACTGTAAGAGAGGCATGAAAAGATGAATGCTGGGTTAAGGAAATGGATGAAGAACTTGAGCAGATTGAAAAGAATAACACTTGGTAATTGGTTCCAATACCAAAAGATAAGAATGTCATATGGACAAAATGGATATTCAAAAACAAGTTGAATGAAAATGGGGAATTTATTAGAAACAAGGCCAGACTTGTTTGTAAAGGGTATTCTCAACAAGAAGGAATCGAATTTGAAGAAACATTGGCTCTCGTTGCTAGACTTGAGGCCATCTGAATGTTCCTTGCTCTCTCTAGCTTTCAGAAGTTCAAAGTATTTCAAATGGACGTGAAATCAGCTTTTCTGAATGGAGACTTAGAAGAAGAAGTTTATATTGAGCAACCAGATGGATTCATCCTTGGAAATGATCCAAAACTTGTATGTAGACTTAAGAAGGCTCTCTATGGTCTTAAACAAGCTCCAAGGGCTTGGTATTATCGTTTGGACAAATATTTTCATCAACAAGGTTTCTCAAAAGGATCAGTAGAGAGAAATATTTATATAAAAATTGAAAATAACAAATTTCTAATACTTGTTGTGTATGTTAATGATATCATCTTTGGCAGCAATGAAGAAGCCATGAGTCAGAACTTTGCCTTGGCAATGCAGAAAGAATTTGAAATGTCCTTGCTTGGAGAACTGACATATTTTCTTGGATTACAGATCCAACAAAATGAAGGAGGTATCTTTTTATCTCAAACCAAGTACCTCAAGCAGATTTTGAAGAAGTATGGCATGGAAGATTCGAAACCAGTATGTACCCCTATGGTTACAGGATGCAGCCTCAGTGCAAATGATGAATCAGCAATAGTGCATCAACCAACCTATATATCCATGATTGGAAGTCTGCTCTATTTAACAGGTACTTGACCGGATATCATGCATGTAGTGGGAATGGTTGGAAAATTTCAGGAAAATCCTAAGGAAACTCATCTTCAGGTAATAAAGAGAATTTTCAAGTATCTTCAAGGAACTCAAAACTATGGCCTATGGTATCCTAGAGATGCAGATCTCATTCTTCATGCTTATACAAATGCAGATTGGGTTGGAAGCGTGGATGACAGAAAAAGCACTAGTGGTGGTGCATTCTTTATGGGTTCCAGATTAGTATCTTGGTTCAGCAAGAAACAGAGCTCTATTGCTTTATCTATAGCTGAAGAAGAATATGTAGCTGCTGCATCTTGTTGCACTAAACTCCTTTGGATGATGCAAACCTTGCAAGATTTTCAAATCACTTGTACACCACCTATCTCCATCTTATGTGATAATACAAGTGCAATCAACATTTCAAATAACCTGGTCATGCATTCAAAGACCAAGCACATACCTATCAAATATCATTTTCTCCAGGAACAAGTGCTTGAACAAAAGGTCAAGTTGGAGTATGTTCCCTCTAAGGAACAATTTGCTGATATACTCACCAAACCACTACCCAGGGAGACATTTGAATACCTAAGGCAAAAGCTGGGAGTAGTTGATGCATCATCTTGCTGTTGAAACTTGTCTGTTTCTGAGAAAAGAGGTTGTACGCGAGTTGCATGAGGAGGATCCACGTACATACGCAGTTTTATGCAGGTACAATTTTGTATATGTTGGTTGAAGGAAATCAGTGGGGATAGACTCTAGTTGAAGAGAGTCTGATATGGGTCTGACAAAGACCATCTCGCATAGGTTCGTGGGGAGTAGATAATCTTCTAACAATGCATTGTTGGCATTCCCTTAGAAGCTCTTGGTTCGTGTACACAAGTTGTTTTTAGTTTTAGGAGGATCTGCTGTAGAAGGAGAACAGAAGGAGAACATGGTTGTTGATCTGCATAGTGTTTGACAGATGCTGCTGATATTGTTATTAATGTCTTTCATAGTCTTGCTCTAGATGTTTCATCTCTATGTCATGCATATATCAAGGTCATGTATCGGCCTATTTTGGTTTCCCCACTATGCCTGGGATGAAAGATGTAATGTACTTGATTGTCTTCTGATGTATCCCCACTTGGTTGGATGGATGATCCCCACTTGGATGGGTGATAGATGGATGTATAGAGTCTTTTGGTGATAGGAAAGTTATTTATGAGGTATAAGTCATGGTTCTTCTTAAGGAACATCTTTTTGCAGATCTTGCCTACAGTCAGGGGGAACATGTTCAGCTCAGCAAAGCAGAGATTTTAGCATGTACTAAGGGGGAGCACAACCTTTTGCCCTTGATGACAAAGGGGGAGAATGACTTTGAGGATCTTGGGGTTGCCATGAAGTCCAAAGGGGGAGATTGTTGGAATTATTGCACAGGTTTGGCACCATGGCATAGGTGTTGTCCTTAATGGCAATGCACTCTGATGACAGATCACATTTTAGGCTCTCAAAATGAAGGAAATCATATATACGTATGTTCACCTTAACGAAGCCGCGTATACACGCGGGTTGGACGTTCCCAAGGTGTGTATGTGTATTCACGCACTTTCATGCAAGGATAAGTGCGTACATGTGGGAGAATTTATTTTTGGTCCATGGTAGATAGTCCTTGGTATTTGAACCTATGGTTTTGGGCCATGGTATCTCGTTATAAGTGTTGATCCCAAGTATTGGGTCCATGGTATTGAATTGTTATGGTTTTTTGGACCGTGGTATTGTGAAATGCCTAAGGCTATAAAAGAGGAAGGAGATCATTTGGCAAGGTACGATCTGAATTATTTAATATCTGATAAAGTGCTAGATCTGGAATACTATGATTGGGTTATGGTGCAGATCTGAATCTGAATGAAGAAGGAACCTGAGTGCAAGTAGAAGGATAAGTTCTATTGATGGGTCAAAATCTTAAAGCTTGAATGATAGTATCTTTGTATGATTTTGAGCTATTCTATGGGGTGTGCGCTTGATCTATAAATCTGATAATTTGGGTTAAATAATGTTTAAATGATTGAAAGAGTGAATTATCCTTTATAGCTCTGTATGCAGGTTCAGTGAAGGTAAGGTGCGTATACACGTGGTTTCTGCAAATGAAAGAGGCGTATACGCTGGTTGGTCTTGACGTAGAAGCGTATACATGCGGTTTTTGCAAGTGAAAGAAGCGTATACGCAGGTTGGTCTCGACGAAGACGCGTATACATGCAGTTTCTGCAAGTGAAAGAAGCATATACGCAGGTTGGTCTTGACACAGATGTGTATGCACGCAGGTTTCTGAATAGTGAAGTAGCGTACGTCTTTTGAATTTTGTTTTAGCTGCTTCTGCTATTTAGCTACAGTGTTTTGGGTTCATAAGTGGTGTGTGATTACTGTTACTGTTTTCTGGGTATAGCAGTCGGAGAAGTGTTTATTTGATTCAGTACTAATTGGTAAAAAGAGATTGTTTGATGATTGATTGATATTCATGGATCCAGTTTGAAAATTTATGAAATGTGGTCCCTGGAAGAAAAGAGAGGGTTGTAGCTCTCTGCAGGTTGTAGCCTGCGTACTGGTAAAGGACTACACCAGTACATAATCATTGTAAAAAGAAGTTTTTAATTGGAAAGATAGAGACATATTGCAGCAGGTGGTTTTCACCCACATTAGGTTTCCACCTTATATCTTGTGTTCTTGTGTGTGATTGTCCTGGTTACTGTTTATATGATTCTTATGTACAAATTAATGCTCAACATCTATAGAATATATTAAAGTATAAGTCTGCATGGAATACGCGGGTTTCGTTATCTGTAGTTGCGTATATACACGGTTTTCTCTAACTGAAGTAGTGTATATGTTCTGGGTTTGAAAAGAAATTAATTGACCAGATAATAATAATTCACCCCCCTCTCTCAGTATTATTTCCAACATTTGTTTACCTCCATCTTCTTCCTTCAACCCGTAAACCCATTTATTCTGCAATGTTGTTTTACCTATAGGAAACTTGACTATGTCCCAAGTCTAGTTCTGCATCAAGGAGTCCATCTCTTCTTCCATTTATTTCTCCCACTTCTTCCTAGTTTCTGCTTGCATTACTTCTTTATATATTTATGGTTCACCAGAATCAGTCATCAATACAAATATAATGAAGGAGAGTATCGTGAAGGGGTTCTACTTATCCTGGAAGATCTTCTAAAACTAGTTTCATGTGTTTGAGTTGCATGTTGATGTTGTGGTTGTTCTATGATCTCATCAAGCACTATGCATTCTTTGTTTTCCTTTTCCTGTTTATTTCCCTGCATCTTATCCTTATACAAGACCTTTTCATTAAATATGAAATCTCTGCTCCTAATGATTTTTTTATTTTTAGTCATATGAGCGATAAACAAAATTATTTACACCATGTCCAATAAAGGTACATTTCTTTGATTTTTCCTCAAGATTTGTTCTATTTTATTTATTGATGTGGACAAAGGCTTCACAACCAAAAGTTTTTAAAAATGAGTAGTTTACCTTTTTTCTCATCCATGCCTCCTCTGGAATACCACCATCCAAGGAAATTGAAGGCACTCTGTTTATTAAATAAACAACAAGATATACAACATCTACCCAAAATTGTAAGGGAAATCCTACATGCAATTTCATGCAGCTTGCACGCTCCATGATTTTCCTGTTCATCCTTTATGGCACACAATTTTCCAGTGGTGTTCCTGTAACTGTCTTCTCTTTGTGAATTCCATGCTTTCAATAGTAGTTATCAAACTCTTTGTTGCGGTATTCACCTCCATTGTTTGATTTGAGACACATTAACTTCTTTCCTGTCTCATTCTCAGCTAAAGATTTCCATTTCTTTAAAGTATCAAATACATGAAATTTATTTTGAATACAATAAATCTAGGGTTTCCTAGTTGCATTACCAATAAAAGTAACATAATAGTGGGAGCCACTGAGGGATGATAATTGAGAAGGTCCCCATACAACTATATGCACAAGCTCTAACTTTTCACTCTTCTTTCCCTCCCCAACTTTGATAAATTTGACTCTCTTTTGTTTTCCATAAACACAAATTTCATAGAAATACAAATCAACATGCTTCAGACCTTATAATAAATTTCTTGAGTGTAGAATCTGCATCCCCTTCTCACTCATGTGACTGAGTATATGATGCCAAAGTATTGTATCTTCTCGTGTGGAGGTCAAATCATTAACATAATTAAAAATACTATTGCATAAATACAATGTAACAACCTTTTCTCCTTTTTTTATTACCAGGGCTCCTTTAGTGATCTTCAAGTTTTTGTCTGTAAAAGAAGTTACACAATCTTCACCTCCCAACTCCCTTGTTGAAATTATATTTTTATTCAAATTTGGAACATGCCTTACCTCCTTTAATAGCCATTGGTTCACATTTTGTTGCTTTATAAAAACCTTACCCATTCCAACAATTTTACATGATTTATGATCCAGATTTAAACAACAATGAAAAAAATTATAGGTAACCATAAATACATAGATGCAATAGAAATAACACTTCATTTCATTAATATCAAACACTGAAATATGCTTACAAACAGAATGGAAATATGACTAGTTTGGGCGATGGTAGCTTATCTCTAAGAAGAGATGTGGCAGCTACATGCCCCTAAACTGTGTTACAATGAGGCTTAAAGGCCTATTTATTATTGAGAAATAATAGAAAACACTAAACATCCAAAAACCTAACCTTAGGAGATGAAACGACAAACTATGGGCCTTGTTGGCGTAAGTTTATACATCAACTTCCCGGGGTCTTAATTTTGGCATATGATCTCCATGTGACACACAAAATACCTCATTAGAAAGATCTATCAAAGAATTACAAATTCTAATAGTGTATATCAATTTGAAAACTTGTCGTTTCCACCAGTGGTTTTCCCAAAAAACATCGTTTAGGGCCTCAAAACGGCTCCGAAAGTTCACGACTTGAAAAATTGCCATAAAGAGTATATTGTGCTACAATTAAGGAAACTGAAAAACTGAAAGAAACAATGGTTGGGGTCCAAGTGGAATAGGTAGGTGGTCACCAATATCCACCTAGATCATTTCTCCCCCCTTAGGAAGCAATGGTCCCCATTGCGTTGAGTTCCTCCATGAGATGAGGAAACTTCTATTGAACTTGGTCCCTGGTGAAGGAGTTGGCTGGCTTTAACAACTTGATATAGTTGGATCCTTTGATTTCGGGTGTTCTTGATCTGTGTGCCCATGCTACGATCACTTGTGGCTTGTTCCATGCAGTCTAGTTTTAACTCTGTTGGTGTGAGTTTTTCTACAATGGCGAATGTGTCCAACAATGGTGGAAAGTAGGGCTGAAGGCAGTCCACATTGAACAATGGGTGCAGACCAAAGAATGTTGGAATAATGAGCTTGAATGCATTGTTCCTTGCTACCTTGGTGATGGCGTATGGCCCATATCGAAGCAGTCAAAGCTTTCTGTGGGGTTCAGTGAGGCGCTCCTTCTGCAAATGTAGCTAAACTTTGTCGCCCACCTAGAACTTGTGTGGCATTCGATGCTGATCATGTTGCTTCTTGTACTTAGCATTGGCTTTGTCCAAGATGTCATGGACCTATTGAAGGATGTGTTGAATGTGCTCAATGAAGTTGTTTGCCTTGTCAACTTCAGACTGGACATGACCGAATCTATCTGAGTAGCGGCAAATGGTATGGCCACATCAATGGGACATAGTGGCTGGAATCCCAAGCCCACCTGAAAATGGTTGTGGTCAGTCGAGCCATGGAGAGAACAGTTATAGTTGTGCTAGACATAGGGTAGGATCTCATCCCATGTATGTGGATTCTTTGAGTTGTACATGCGCATAATGTGTACACTCATCCTGTTGACGACCTCTGTTTGGCCATTAGTTCGGGGATGGAAAGCTGTGGACTTAGTGAGCTTGGTGTCCAACATCGACCAGAGACTGAACCAAAATATACTGAGGAATCTATTGTCCTAATATGAGATGATAGACTATGGGATCCCAAAGTGTACCCACACTCGTTCAAAGAAGAGTTTAGCAGTGGCTCCTGTTGTGATAATCTTCTTGCAGGCCTCCATAATGGCCATCTTTGAGAATCTATTGACGACCACAAAAACATAGTCATTGCCATGTTTAGTAGAAGGAAGGCCCGACATGTAATTCATGGATATGGATTCCCAAGGTCAACTAGGGGAAGGTAACGAAGTATAGAGGCCTTATTTCTTGATGGTCAATTTGGAAATGGCATAGGTAGTGCAAGATCTGATGTTTTACCCAAGATCCTATCGAATATTTAGTCAATAGAAATACTTCTGTAGTGCTACCATTGTTTTCTTGACCTTGAAATCTCTAGCGACCCAACTATAGTGTGCTTCCCATATCATCTTGGCACGCTCGCTTGAAGGAACACAAAGGTGTCACATGTGGCATAACAATGCATCCTAGAGGTGAAAATCTGGCACTTGGTGACCCTCTAAGGGCATCTGGTATGTGTGGTTGAATTCTGGGTCACTTTTGTAGAGAAGTGGCCAATCAAACGTCTCTTTCCCACAAGAGTTGTGCATGGTGGTGAACACCATGATCGGGGGTTGGTTGAGGTAGTCTGCAACATTATTGGTGCTTCCCTTCTTGTACTGATATTCAAATGAAAATGTTGAAAGTATGTGGACCACTTTTGATGGCGATAATTCTACAAATTCCCTTGCATCTATATGAACTGCAGGGGTTGATGGTTTGTGTGGATGGTCATTTCCTTCCCCAAAATGTAATGCTTCCATTGTCAGCGGGCCTACACAATGGAATACATCTCTTTGTCATAAGTGGGATACTTTCGGACTATGTTTGAAAGTGTCTCACTGTGATATTCCACTGGATGCCCCTATTGAGTAAGGATTGCACCAATAACATAGTAAGAGGCATCTGTCTTGATCTAAAATGGTTGTTGCAAGTCTGCTAATGTGAGCACTGGTGCAGAGCAGAGGTGATGTTTCAACTCTATGAATGCCTTCTATTGAGATTCAAACCAAAATAATTTTTCTTTCATTCCTCCCTTGGTGACTTGACTCAAGGGCCAAGTGATATGAGAGAACCCCAACACGAACTTGCGGTAGAAATTGAAAAGACCCAGAAAGCTTTAGAGCTCTATCAGAGTGGTTGGGGATGGCCAATCCTGAATGACTTGGATCTTGGCTGGATCCACATGCACCCCCTGTTCATTAATAATGTATCCCAGATACTGAACCTGGGTCATTCCAAAAGTGCATTTCTCCAAATTGGCACACAACTTGTGTTGCCACAGTGTTTGGAGAACCTATCAGATGTGGTGGAGGCGCTCTTCCCAACTTTGGATGAAGATCAGGATGTCATCCAAGTATACCACTACAAATTAGTTGGTGAATGGCTGCAAGATGTCATCCATCATCCTCATGAAGGTTGCAAGAGGATTCGTTAACCCAAAAGGCATAAACAACCATTCGAAAAGGCCCTCCTTTGCTTTGAACGCGATATTCCACACATTAGAGGGTTTGATTAGTACCTGGTGATATCCAGACTTCATGTCAATCTTGTTGAAATATCCCCCCCTCCCCTTGAGTTGGTCTAGAAGGTCATCAATCTGTGGGTTCGGGTACCTATTCCATAGAGTGATCTTGTTTAGCACCCGATAGTCAATACATAGTCTCTAAGTCCCATCCTTATTCTGTACCAACATGAATGGCTCCCATAAGGTGATGAACGCGGTAGGATGTGAACTTTCTGCAGCAGTTCCTGAATATGCCTCTTTATTTCGTCATTCTCTAGAACATAGCACTGATAGATGGGTCCATTGGGCAACGATGCACCCAGGGTCAAATCGATGGAGTGCTTGACCTGACAATGCAGAGGCACCCCTGCAGGGGAGGTGAAGATATCTTCGTACTCCTCCACGACCTTGCCCATATGTTGTTGTTGTGCGGAGGGATTCTGTCTAGAGGTCGTGGCCATTGTCTTCTTCCTTCCCTAAGGGCGTATGATCAAGAAAACAAATTTCTTGGTTTTGGAAATGAGATTATTGCATTGTTTTGCAGTAACCAAAGAGATGGCGGTAGGCGACGCTACGTCCGATATCCTATACAACTTATTTTCCAATGTAACAATAACAACGCGAGGCCTTGACTCATACATAGCATGTCACTTCCACAAGTATGCTTGGCCTAATAATACATCAAAAACATCAAGAGGAGAAACGTCACATAATACCTTATCCATGAAGGGCTTGATGTTTTATGGAAAGCAATACTACTTGATGACGCGAAGATCCCATCCTTGGTGAAGCCACCCAATGGTGTATGGCTATGGATGTGTTGTGGTCAGTAAGCCCAACCACTTCACGACCTTTGCTAAGATTAGGTTCTTTTGGCTCTTGCTGCCAATAATGAACTATATCAGGGAACCCTTTACCCACATCTGGGAGTGGAAGAGGTGCTTATCCTCCTCTGTATATTCAGGTTCCTCCTTCTAGATCTTCGTGGTGGAAACAATAGCATTGGGTTTCACATTGATAATCTGCTTCCCTTTGTCATTCCCCTTGTCAGGTTCTGACTCAAAGTCGGAATATGCATCTAATTTAGAAGCCTTGAGGTCAACCACTAGTGACTGCTTGGCCCGACACTCACTTGTGTTATGGGTGGAGATCTTATGGAACTCACGCCACTTTCCTGTGTCCTTCTTTGGCTTCGCGGTGTTTTTCCTTTCTTGTGGCTTTGGTAGGTTTTCCTGGGCTTCCCCACCTTGGTTTTTTCCTTTTTTTGGTTTAAGGGAACATTTCCCTTGCTTCAGATTCATAGATCCAAAGTCATGCTTTTCTTGTTTAATATTTTTCTCGATCTTGACAGTGTATCAGTACGTTGTGTCGAGCGAGGAGATGTCTAGGAACTCCATCTCATCCTGGATGTACCTGTGTAGGCAGCCACGGTACTTGAGTACCAATTCTCTCTCAGAATCATTAATACCCAAATTCGTGTGAAGGGTATGAAAAAATTTGGCAAACTCCGACACATCTTGGTCCCTTCCCTACCACAGCCTGGTCCAGTTTATGTATTTATCCTCATAGCTCCTGATAGGGTAGTACTACTCCTTGATGGCATCCTAGAATGAATTCCAAGTGGGTGCATCTAAAAATAGTGAGTGTGTAATTTCATCCTTCTTCTCACAGTAGGTTTCCCACTAGTCCTTGATGTGGGGGGTGACTTTGAGAAGAGAAAAAGTAATCTTTTCCCAGTTGGAAAAATCATGAACAAAAAAATATTATTCTAGCAGATTTAACCATTTATCTATGGTGTCTACATCTATTTGGTCCTCAAATATGGGAATGTCAAAGCTTACTTGTACCTTAAAAGGAGTGGTGCCTCTAGAATGGCTACTGGATGTGGATGCACCACTAATAGGCAATCGCTGAAGGATTTGAGAAAATTTATTCATCATTGCCTTCCTTTGTTTCTCAAGGGCCTCCTCGAGTAATATTTTGATGGGATACCCTACTCCCTCATCTTTCTTTTCTCCCCCCCATGGGTGACCATCGGGGTTTGAGAGGCTGATCTTTCAAAATTTCAACCAGATCGAGACCTGACTCCTTATATCCCGACCTCGTTGGGGACATGAAAAGAAAAAGAGAGAAAGAGTAGACTACACTGATACCACTGATCCAGATTTAAACAGGAACGCAACAAATTACAGGTATAACCATAAATACAAAGATTCAACATAAATAAACCTTCATTTCATTAATATCAAATATTGAAATATGCTTACAAACAAAATGGAAATAAGACTAGCTTGAGCGATGGTAGTTTATATCTTAGAAGAGATGTGGGGGCTACATGCCTCTGAACTGTGTTACAATGAGGCTTGAAGGCCTATTTATTATTGAGAAATAATGGAAAACCCTAAACATCCAAAAACCTAACCCTAGGAGATGAAAATCCAAACTATTGGCCTCGTTGGGGTAAGTTGGTACATCAACTTCCCAGGGTCGTAACTTTGGCATATGTTCTTCATTTTACACGTACGGTATCTTGTTAGAAAGATCTATCCGAAGATTAAAACCGTTGATAATGAATATTAAGTTGGAAATTCGTTGTTGGCACTGATAGTTTTCCAAAAAAATGTCTAGGGCCTCAAAATGGCTTTGGAAGTTTAGGACTCGAAAAGCTGCCAAATATAGTAAATTGTGCTACAATTAAGGAAACTTAAAAACTGAAAGAAACAATGGCGGGGGTCCAAGTGGAATAGGTAGGTGGCCACCAATATCCACCTAGATCAGTTTATCATCACTCAGATGAACTTATCCAAAATCTCCTTGAACATAGTTGTGAAAATGTTTCTTATCAGGTGTGGCATGGAATGAGGCCCCTGAATCTACAACCTAGGCATCAATAATATTCTCTAATGAAATAATAAAAGAATTTTGCAACACATCACCTGTCACATTCGTTTCATGATTGTTCTCTTGTTATCCATATCCTTCTTTTCCATTCCGAGATTTGCAATCTTTATTTAGGTGTCCTCTCTTCCCACATTTATAGCACAATATCCCTTATTTGGATTTGGATATACCTTTTCTTGACTTATTATGATTTCCTGGGCTAATTACTCTTTCCATTTTTATTCCCCTAGTCTCTGCATTCAAAGCATTACATGATGTCTCACCGGAGATTTTTTGTTGCATTTCCTCGCTAAGGATGGCACCAACAACATATTCAAACTTTAAAGTACTAGATCTAGAGACAAAGTTAATAATGGTCATAACTAAACCATTCCAACTTTCTGGTAATGAGCACAGAAATAATAGAGACCTAGCTTCATCATCAAAATCTACCCCTATGGACCTTAACTGATTGGTGACCATATTAAACTCATTTAAATGATCCACAACAAATCCATCTTATAACATTATCATATTAAAAAAATGCTTCATAATAAATACCTTATTTGAGGTTGAGGGTTTTCCATATAGTTTCACCAAGGCCCTCATTAGACCTTCCATTATTGTTTCCTTCGAAATATTGAAGGCTACTGACGCCGCCAAGCATAATCATATTGTTCCTAATACTTTTCTGTCAAGAATCTCCCATTCTTCATTCGACATACTAGTCCTCTTCTTTGTATTTCCTGTCAATGGTAGATACATTTATTTTGATATAGATAATCTTCCATCTGCATCTTCCACAACTGGTAGTTTTTTTCGTTAAATTTCTCAACCCTAAACCTACCATGTTCTGCCATTACTCCCCCTCGAACTAGGAACCCTTCTCTGCTATGAGTTTATCTGTCAAATAAACCTTTCGCTCTTAAATCAATTCTTAGAAATTAATTAACGGAGCAACGAAATACAATTTATTTCGGAAACAAATACAAAAATGCATAGAACAAGTGAGACACAGATATACTTGGTTCACCCAATTTGGGCTACATCCACAGAGAAACATCGAGTCACTCCATTTATATTATCCAACAAAATGAGGAGATACAACCTACAACATATCCAGTGTAATTTCTTCTTTTCTCTCACATAGTATCCTCTTTTTTTCTCGCTCAGAATAATAATACACATTCGCAATACAATTCCCTCACATAAAATGAGGGGTTTCCTTCTAGGGAAGAAAACCTAAATTAAACATAAATTCTACTGTCAAATCATCCATCTAATGAATGACCCATATTGACTACAAGATTACAATATTTTACAAGGTAATTTTTCATCTATTTTTAGCTTCAAAGGTGGTGCTTGGACCCCCACTAGGGGGGATCCAAACATGTAGCCACCTCCCCCTAAAACTCCCCAAGATGCAATAGTGGAGGGGAAAGGCCCACCACCCCCCGTTTGGGATTGGGATCCAAACACGGCTAAAACAAGACCTCTGAATCAGGAAAATAAGCAGGCTCCACATCAACCATGTGAGTCCAAGCATCATTCTAATTTTTTCAAAGTTTTCTCTTCCAAGTTATTTGATGAATATGTTTTCAATTTTCTTATTTTTTGGAATAATGTGCTACATGAATAGTCTTGGCCTCTACATGATATTAAATCATACTTTGTGTTGATATGTTTGGTTTGATCATGGAATTTGGGATTATTGGCCAACTTAACTATAGAAGTATTTTAAATTAAAAAGGGAGTAGAGTTCACTTTTTTCCTCTTACAAGTATTTTAGAATTTTCTCGAGCCACACAATCTCCTTGGTTTCTTTTGCAACTACCACATATTCTAAGGCAATAGTTTTTCTATAAATGTGGTAGTGTATATTCCATTAACAATTTTAAGGAACCCCATGGTGAAAAACACTTCATATATTTCAAGGATGCCTGGCTACCATTTCCATACACCATGGTTACCACTAGTCACATGTTCAATTGGGTTTATATTCTTTCACATTCCCTAAATGGAGTGATTAAAAGGGTGCAAAAAACCAAAGCCAAATTAGTGGTGTTGCCTATAAGTTGTATGTCTTCCTATATCATTAATGTAATCTACACTAATTTTTTTTGTGAGAGTAAACCAAAGTAGAAATACATCAAATCCCCTCCTTCATGTATCTTATCAAGTTCTTAAGGAGAATAGGAGACATTATACAACAATTTCTGGTCAAATTCTCCCCTTGGTGAGTGGTAGCATTGCTAATATTTCTTATGGTGGAAAATAAATTGTCCCCAAAAGGAATACATATAATTTACATAGGGGTACTATCCTAGTGATGAGGATGAACTTTTATGAGGTCTTAGGAATTTTACTCTTGAAAATCACAACTCAAATACAAATTTTAAATGTCGTATTTCTTTCCTAACCTGAATTGAGGCACAAGACTTTGAATAGATCTGAGATCCATCATGCTCATGATACATCAACTCCATCATGATGGATCTAGCATGATGGGATCAATTTAACATTTCTTTCCTTTTGTAACTAATGATCCACCCCTATTGTAGCAACCTCGACAATGTCGTGAGTACACGACCAAGTTGTCAATGAAAGCTATAAAGTCCATAAGAATCAACGAGGAAGAAGAATAAATTGATGAGTCATTTATGAATTATATTCAAAAGAAAAGAAAAAGAAAAAGAAATTATTTACTATTTATATCAATATAAACATCACTTACCATGTTATGAAAACATATTTTTTATGATAAAATTTATTGAGATTAGTGTTTTATGTCTATGATTACAGCATGAATGAATGAATTTCATAGGTCAATGAATGATTGTTACATGTTTCTTTATGTACAAAACAACATATTTTTGTTTATGATTTTTTTGTTTTTCAAGTGTTTATGCATGAATCTTAATTTGTTGATTTCAACTATTTTCTAGTAGATAGATTGGGTACTGGGGAATTTAGATTGATGTGCAGGGGGCATAAGTGCTTTCACCTTCACGTGGTTAGCCCTATTAAATAGAGAATAAATTAGGATTTGGATACTATTGGAGCAAACGTTCCTAAATCCAACAAAGCAACAACAAAGTCAATTTTTGAGTTCGATGTTGCTCCATCAAATTGAGGGACGTTTCCTCCAAAATTAGACTACTCTGATCAATTATCCTCAAAACCAAGAGGTTCTCACTTGGGTATTCATGCACTCGAATATTTTTAATTAATATTTAGCCATAAAAATATTTGTTAGTTTATTTTATTATTTTGATGATTGTTTATCTACCTTTAACTCAATTTATGTGAATTATAGATATTTTTATTCTTAATTTATTTGTTGTCATTCCAAGTTTGACATAAACTTAGTTGATATGGAGATTTACTGGTGCATTTTAGGTATGTTATGAAAATCAATTCAAAATTTTATTTCTTTTTCATCTAACTTGTTCATATGAGTCTTCTAACTTGATTACCTTCTCTTGTTTTATACAACTAGTACTTTTTTCTACATTGATATTTCTAGTCATGCTCCTAGTAAACTTACATTTAGGAGACAAACTCACATTGAGAGAAGCTCTTATTTTCTTGAATATTGGTGTTTTTATTCTTGGCATGATAGACTGAATTTTTGGATCGAGGAATTCTTTATGAACATGTGTTATAATTTCAATCCTACCTACGCTAGTTACATTTTCTTGAATCAACATGATGTTATTCCTTCTTTGCATAAACCAGGTTTTTCTTCTTTTAGTAGAAACATGGATTTATGTCTAGATTTATGATTTTATCCACAAACCCTATGTATTTATTATCAAGCTTTTGTAGGGCAACATATCTCAACTAGCAACATATGCAGGGCATCTTTCAAGGTTCAAGTCATCAATACAATATCCTACTTCTGAACACATTCTAAAATGTAATGCAATATTTCCAAAAGAAACATAGGTACCCAAAACATCAATCCAATGTATAACACTTTAGTTTTTCGAATAATTTTGTCTCATGTATAGTAATTTCACATTTTTCATCCTTGATATGATTGATTAGCTTTCATGTGCAGTTACCTAAGATACATTTTGAGAAAGAGGCTTCCTTCAAGCCTTATCGAGATATGGATTAGATACAACTCCAAAAACTTCAAAGAATCATCTAATATTGCATCATATCTCAACCAATATAATCATGATTAGTAAAAGAAAGGCATCTTTTGACAAAGACCCTTTCTCAGGTATTTTCATAGTAGTACAACATCCGGTAATAGTATTCTAGAGACTTTAGATCTCAGAATATTCAATACATTCTCTAAGAATATCCTTCTTGAAATAGGCTTACATGTTACTATGTCTTCATGTGTGAGAAGTAGTAACCTTGCAACATTTTCCTACAATACATGAGAATTTCAATACATACGTGTTAGGCCATCGAATTTTTCATGTGCTAGTGCAGAAGGCATATATCATCCAAACCATAAAAATGTGTCATTTGGTTCCATGATGGCATATATGTGATAAGGTTGTTTTCAAGGAATGCTTCATCTACTTCTTTATTGACAATCAAAGCCTCCTTGTCTTGTATGGATGTTGAAATTCATATGAACAATCTTTCAAGATTGCACAAATAAGCTTGAATGAGAGCCTTTGTCAAGATCCTATGTCCTGAACCAATACTCCATATTCCTTAATAAGATCTAACTATGCAATAGAGTTGTTAGTGAGATTCCTTGAATCAATTTTGACTTTGATATTAATCTCACAAGAACTTGTATAAGGTAAGAGTGTGACTTCTTGTCTTGCTTTTTCCATAAGGTTTGTTTGTCTAGATTACATCAAGTTATGCACCACACTTGGATTCACATAACAATATGATCAAATTTTAGAAGAATTGGGTATCCTCTTCTATTATCCTTCAAGAAGTCGAATATTCTCGGCACTTACTTTTCCTAATTCAAGGCTTATGATGTCATTTCCACTTGAATTTTCTAGATGAATTTCACACTGCAGATGAGTTTCTAACATTTTTCACAAACACCATTGAATATTTTATGAATATTCAAAACTTTGATATCAAACTTTTCAATCTAACCTATCCTAAGTCTTTATTGGCATAACTATTTATAAAGTGATTATAAGTAATGTGTTGAAAAAGGGTTGAGAGTAGGTTCGATGTGGAGGAAACTCACAGGAAATTAAAAGACCAATGAGTCATATATAATTTAAACAACAAAATAGATAAATAACATATAATATAAACACTAGGAAGATTAACAACACCTTAGAAAAAGTGTGAGGCACTTTAGAAAAAGAGTGAGGAAAATAAAATGATATAGTTTTATTTATATCGTTAAGAAGATATTACTCATCTATGTAAAGGAGTCAGAAGACAAAATGTCATGTAATGTTGTATTCCAATTAATAAACCTATCAGCGTATAGCCTTCGATAATATGAATACAAGATAACATAAAAGTTCATTAATGATTGTAACAAGATAACATTTATCAAGTCAAACATGATCATGTTCACAAAATTGCGATGTAAATGTAAAAATAGCTAACACAAAGATTACTGAAATTGATTATTAGCATATTGATTATTAGTAAAATAACACAACAATCAATAATGTCTTCTTGATGAGCTTGGAAGGATGCAGGAGAAAGTGAATGTATTTTTTGACAGTTAGAGTGTTATTCATTTGGCTACAAATCTATCTTATCATAGCAAGACTGAGCACATTGATGTAAAATACCATTTTGTAAGACATGTGATTGATGGTGGCAAAGTAGCTCTCAATAAGGTCCACACGCAGGAGAATTGTGTAGACAGGTTCATGAGGCCAATATTGGTAAATAAGCTACAACGGTGTTTGACTTTGTTTGGCTTGCAGAAAAAATGATGAATGGGCATGGGAAAGGGATTAGGAAAATTGTTGTTAAGGTGGAGATAGCTAGGAATGACAACAATTATTGTTAAATGTAATTATCTTAGTAAATATGGGTTTAACGTTCAAATAGTTGTGTAACCATAGGGGGTTTTGTAACGAAGTTTTTCATATTAAATTGATGGTTTCCCAAGAAGCTTGATGTAATGGTTGGAGATTCGTTTTGGACCTTGAGTAATAAAATTTTTAATCCCTTGCCTCGTGGAGGATTCCTTGACACACTATCAAGGATTTACCACGTAAATTCCTTGTGTTTTCTTGTGTGATTTAGTTTCCAATTTTTGTGCATTTCTTTCTTATTTTTATAATTTAAAGGGCCCAAATACCAACATAGTTTAATTCCCACAAAGGTGGCTCCCATCCTCAACCCCTCCCCATTAGATTTGAACCTCTAACTCGGTGGGGATTAAATCCCACACAAACCAATTGGTTTGCACCTCATGGGTAAGACTCGAACCCACACAAATAGGGAAACAAATTATTCAAACTACTTGAACTAAGATAATTTGACCACACTTTTGTAGATTTGAGCACTCATGCATTGTCCCTTTCTCCACAAACCAGAGCGTGTCAATGCACCAAATTTACTTCTAATTGGTTTCTAGCTTGGTTTGGCTTGATCATAACCTCAAAAATCTGTTGTTGTTGTGATGAATAACTATTTTAAATAAGCCATATTAATAATATAAAATTACCTTTTAAAAATTAAGAGTGCGTGTGAGAAAACTATAAAATCTAATTCAAAAAGTGACAATATAAAATTAAAAAAATGCAGCTACAAAATTTCGTGCTTTAAAAACTTCAATTTTAAACTTAAAAAAATCGTTATATATATCAAGTTATTACTTCTTAATTATATACATTTAGAATTAGGCATATAATTTTTTTAAAAATAAATTATCTTAAAATCATTAAAACAAACCATTTTCATCTATGATCTATGTATTTTATGGACAAATTTAAGATGATTTATTTTTACTTATTATCTATACATATTATACAAATAATCAATTCTATTTTTTTTGTCAGCGAAATTTCTTCTATTAGATTTCCATAAAAATAAGGAGTAGAAAAGGTGTCCCCACAACCCCCATTACCTCATTCTGACTAGACTTGTTGGCATTGGGCGTCGAAGGATGCCACATATAGACCTTTACATGCATTATTTCCTCTAGGCTTAGAAGCCATACATCACATAGAGGAGACAAAAAGAACAAAAATACTAACAACAACATATCAAGGAGGAGGATGGGGGGAAGTACACGGGGAGCAACATAATAACCAGCACGTTCATGCATGTGGAAGTCGATGTGTTCCACATGAGCTTCCAAATTGCGAAGATGATCATTAGTTTGACGATGGTTCCGTCGAAGGTTGTCCAGCTGTTCCAAGATCTCGTTCTAGCTGAATTGAAAGTCGTTCATATATGAAACTAGTTCATTGCAATCCTCATACTTGTGGTCACGAATAATATCCATGTTGGCTTTGATGCCTCTTAGTTTCTCCGCTATAGAGTCCAAGTAGGTTGGAGAAACTATACAACCTGTGGAATGGTCTGCAGTGTGAGCCACCTCACCTTCACGTTCCATACTTGTAAAATTTCCAAAGGAAGAGTTGTGGTTGTGGGCTAGGCGACCAGCATTGAAGTGATGTCTGATCCCACGGCGTGGCCTCCCTCTACGACGCGACATTGCCCTCAAACCTGAAGGATTGACAAATAGGGTCTTTGAGTGATCCCAAAATCTCCTGGCTAGATAGAAATAGGAACAACAACCAGTAGAACGCTGAAACTTGTCTTTCCAAAAAATAGTAAATACTACACGGAGAGAGGTTTTGCAACAAGCGAAGATAGACTTCCCCGAAACAGAGCAATTGCCAAGAGTAAAAACGTCACGAAAGCCCATAGCCATGCAAATGCTAAATTCATCCACCTAATTGGTCATAGAGTCTACCCACAAAGCACCGGCCTCGAAACAACAACAACCTGGAAAACACAAGGGGCTTAAAGGGGGACTAAACGCCTACTTGTTCAAGCTATAGATGAGGCCACCAATGCTATGCCAAAACAAGGGCAAAGACAAAAACCAAGCTTGCGCAAATAGAGACTAGAATCAAGAGAAATGAGTAGAGCGTGATCACTTAACACCCCAAGACACAAACCCCATCGCTCAATGGAATCCCCTTGGAAGTTCTCCCAAAGTTTACCCACAAAACTATTGACAAACGAATTGACAAATATAAACAATGTAGCAGGGTTACCTTCTCGGTGGATAAAGGGAAGCTCACCTTGAAACTACAATCCAAATTGGGGAGAAGGTGCCTAAGTTCCCAACTAGACATTGAGCCAAGAACTAATTCACCTCTAAGGGTCATACCTGGGTCCCATATACTAATTTGAATGTCACAATCAATCCATCCTACTGCGAGTCGGTTTGCCACTGTGTTGCGCCCACTAAGCCAACACACAGGCGAACACTCATGATCATTGTCGTGATCCCTGCTATTCTCTCTCCACCCAAAATTCATCGCCCAAATTCCAACAGTGGAATGAATTCCATCGCCCCTATTAACATACCCATCGTAGTTCATAGATACTCCTCCCAACGAGCATACCAAACTCTGGAGCCATGCATTAATGATCGCATGTGTGTTGCGTGAGAGAAGAGTAACTCCAAATTCTTCCGATTAATTATGTGTCCACCCCAATAAGAGAATCAATTTTATATTTTATATTAAATTAATAAATGTATTTTAAATAATAATATAAACTTCTTTATTTATCTTTACTCTTTTTCTATACGAGCAATAACGTAAATTAAAACTATGTAAAAGATCATTTTATCTTTAATTAGATATATAATAATTAGTTAAATTTAAATAATTAAAAATATATTAATAATATAAAAAATAATAATAATAATTAATTTTAATATAAATATTTTAAATATTTTAAAACTCAAATTATTAATATAGTTATTAAATATTAAAATTTGATATCGACATTTATTAGTTTACATGTTATACCACATGTAATTTGAGTGTTTAATTATACAAATATTAAATAGAGTTTAACTATAATTTAGATATGTTTGCCTCTTGCAAATGGTAATGGATTATAAAGCTTTCATGGAAAACACGACTCTTACTATTTAAATAATAAAATTAAAAATTAAAATAATTAATATATATTTTAATAAATTTTATATATATTATTAGAGTATTTAAATTTGTAATATTTAAAAATATATTTAATTTTTTTTAAATATAAATTCATATATTGGTTTTTAATATATTAATAAATATATAATTTTATTCAAGTTTAAATTTTTAAAATCTAATTATAAATTTATATATTTTTTTATATATTATTTTTGTCTAGTTTAACGATTATGTTTTTTGGCTCTAAAAGTTATGGAATTTCCAGTGATATTTTGTAAAAATCTGGTAGGGATTTTTGTGAATCCAAGCAAAAATTGTCAAAAATCATAATTTTAGGTGCTTCAGAAATTTTTTATGCGCTGAATCCATTTCCACCATCACATGATTCAAACACTACTTCTATAAGATTTTTTGAAACCACTTTTGCCATTTAAACAATTCCTCCACCTCTCTAGACAACTCCATTATTTTTAATATATTTATATATATAATAAATATATAACTTTATCCTAAAATCATTGTATTAACGTACACCTTTACCAACAGCTAAATTATAATTAAAATATCTCCATATAATAATCAAAACAATAACTCTATATTCCATACATAAATATATCTAAATCAAATTACACATAACAAATCCTGAGGATGGCTGGAATGTCCACATCCCGACACCATGAGCAGAGTAATAAACTACCGAAACAACACTACTACTGTGAATCTACACATCTGACAATATTTATAGTTAAGGAAATACATAAACACCAAAAAAGTTGCCACGCTCTAGTTTTATTATATTCATTCAAAGGGCGGGCTAAATTGGTCCACTTTCTAGGCACACTAGAGCGACCAATACATAATGATTATAATATCCAAAATATATTATGAAACCTATAGGGTGAAGAGAAACAGTTAATCCAAACTATAATCTTACAGTAGGGGTCAACTGTCCATAACAAGTATAAGCATACTCATCAATCACCCATAAATCTAGGTTGGCCTTGCATATATAGAAGAAGACCAAACATACTCAGTAGAAGAAATCATCCTCGTCATCTGGCAAAGGTTGATCAACAACTTTCCGAATTTCTTCCTCGATGTGTTGTTGCTGTGAGAGATCCAAGTCAACTTCTGGGGGCTTCAATGCAGGGGAGGCCACAAAATGAAGATTTGGATCACTGCAGGGTAAAAACATAAATATTCTCTCATATGAAAGGCCTAAAACAAAATTCATTCTTGAAATTGTCCCAAAAAAAAAAAACAAAACTTTTGTGAAAAGACTTACCCATCAAGTTTCTTTGCAAGATACAGAAATGGTTTTTCAAAATTGTAATTGCTTTTGGCTGAGATCTCATAGTACTGCAGATTCTTTTTCCTGTGAAAAGTAACCTGCTTGGCCTTGACCTGTCTGTTTTTCACATCAACTTTGTTCCCACATAAAACAATGGGAATGTTCTCACAAACTCTGCACAGAATGACATGGCAAATATACATAATGCTCTCTGATATACATGGTCAAGAACTTACAAATAAGTAGATGGTCAAGAACTTTTATCTAAAGAGGCCCTAGCTTCCCTTAGTATCCCTTAGGAGATGTCTGCACCCTTGATTTCATATCAATACTCACTAAACTATTGCCACAGATAACTAGCTAAAATAGAAATTTAATAACACCAGGAATATGTCTGAAGCCATCTACCTGCAAATGTCTCGGTGTCAGGTGGGAACATTTTTATAGGTCAAGCGAGCAGTAACATCAAACATTATGATTGCACATTGGCCATGAATACTGTAGTCAAGGTGATCAGAATGGTGCCTATTTAGTAGATGAATACTTATATCAAAGTTGTTAATGAGAATATTTTAAAAGTTGAAGTTAATCTATCATGATAGATTCTATAATAAATAAACAACTTACTAGTATCCATCCCTTAGACCACCAAATTTCTCTTGTCTAGCAGTATCCCAACAATAAAATCTGATTTTCCCACAGTTTGTATAAAAGTCCAATGGATGCACTTCTACACCAATAGTAGCTGCAGGAAACATGGATAATTAATAAAAAAATTTAAAGCAGTTGCAAATACTGGGGATTTTTTTTTTCAAAATTATTTTGATACAATACTATTCAGGACATTTTTAAGGACAAGTATATTGAATCAAAATCAAGCTAATTGTAATAAACTTCTACCAGACTTTAAGCTGGAAGACTGGACACCTAGATATTTGGAGATATGTGTAATTCTAGTGTAAAAGTGTCAACTTGATTATTGATTATTTATGTTTTCCAAAGTAAGACTCCCCTGCAAATCCCATTGCTACCAGATGAGATCACTTTTGACAGTCCGCGTTTGGCACAGGTGTCGACTTTGAAACTCAAAGACTGGGACTTGGCGGACCATGAGAAGTTCCTGCACCTGGCAACTAAATAGTTGATGCGCCACAGCATAGACACAAATACGAGGATGACTGCACTGGAGCCGCGAAAGTGGCTAAGAGGAGTAGAGAAGGTAGGATTACTAAACATGCTCTGTGTGTCGCACTATAACCACACCCCCGTGACAGTTTTAGTCACCATCAGCTATTGTTCTTAGTGCATGATGGGTGTCTGTGGCTGGAGGAGCCGATACCCATCACAGATATGTTGATTCACTGCATAACATGTCTACTATATACAGGCGACAATCCAACTATGATCTTTGGTGGTAAGGGTGGTGAGCTGGCACTTGCAGACTCAATGAAAGAGAAGTTCATATTGGTGAAGAAGTCATGCAGGTACGCTATCTCCAGCATCTGTGACCCCGCTGTGAAGGTGGAAACGTAGACCCTTGCACGGAAGGTGATGCAGAAGTGTCATGCCAACGAGGTGTCGGTGCCTGTCATCGCTCGCATATCAGTGCGCAGAAGGAGTCCAGTTTAACTGGTCAGACTACCTTCGCAGAGAGTTCCTGACAAACTATCACAAAGCACAAGAACAAAGCAAGACGTTCCACTACGTGTGGCTCTTGCTATCGATTGTGCTAGTAGAGTGGGAGCTACCAGAAGAGAACCAATTCCCTGCGATCACCCCAGACCTTCCTGAACCAGCGAAGTACGCTTCACTATGAGCAACTAAGGATGCAGAGCATGTTTGAGACAACAAGATATTATGGATCTTAACGGAAATGAATATCAAGATGGCTATCAATCGCAAGCTGTGATTGTCACCCACGGTATATGCTAACCTGCAGAGCTATGCTGAATTCAAAGCTGATTTTCATCGAATATCAATCAGGGCGTGGAAGGACCCTACGCAAAAGTGGTACGATTATACATAATTAGCCACAGATGATGCCATCGATGCGGTGTTGGATAAATGGCCAGTGGAGTGGTGCTCCACCATGAACTTGGCAGTGGGTGGAAGCAAGTCCACTACACAAAAGAAGAAGGACGAGGCCAAGCTGAAGATGGCGTAGTTGGTCTAAAAGAGGAAGAAGGAGGCCGCTGAGAAGGCCAAGGTAGAACAGACAGGAAAGGAGGCAGGAAAACATACAGATGATACAGAGCAGGGCTCTGACAAAGGTACGCGGTCGCATTCACCTGAAACCGAAGAAGAGGAAACATAGCAGCACAACGCAGACCCTCAAGAGACATTTGACTGCCTTAAGTGCCTAAGAGAGATGGAAAAGGGAGGGTCCAGAAAGAAATCCAAGGCGACCAAGACCTTGCTTTACCCTATCACACTAATGGAGGGAGATTTATACGACATCAATGACATAGTCAAAGAAGTCACCGCAGAGGCCCTGCAACAATTTGAAAAGTAGTAGCAAATCATCCTAGGGTCATCCAGACTAGATTGTAGGAGTTGCAGACCCGCGCATCGCAAGTTGGTACGGTGTCTACCAACTTGGTTATTGGCACATCAGAGGTTGTCGATATGCTGCACACGAAGGCTTCCAGTGCACTAGTGCTGCCAGATGGAGCACTAACAACAAAAAATGAGGCTGACAAGCCCAGTGTTAGTGCCTTGAAGGGAGTGGGATTGAACTTGGCAGTGCTCCCGCGCAAAGCACTCCACCTCTTATGAGATGGAGTAATTGCAGAATTGAGGGCCCGTGAGCACCGCACCCTCCAAGTGATCAATGAACAGAAAATAAACAATGAGAAGATGGCCTTACAGAGGAATGTTGCCATCACCGTCCAGAGGCCGAGGTGACTAGCTAGACTAAGAAGATCATACAGGTCATGGAGGAGGCCTACATAATGGTCCTAGAATTGGCCATTCCGAAGGAGGAGCTAGTCAAGGTCTGCATCTGTAAATTGGCGACAGGGGTGTGCGACACTCGGATGGAGATGGTACGGGCATAGTTGGATCTGAGCTTGCAAATTACAGAGCTCCAATTGAGGGATTAGCCTTCAACACCACCAGAGGTAAAGGAACAGCGGGCAGCCACTATCACAGAAGTAGTCACGGTAGTGGAGAGTGTAGTAGCAGACTGCACATAGTTGTTTGAACAACCATTTGAGGTCTTGACCAGCTTGCAAGAGGACCCAAAAATCCAGAGGCTAGAAATGGAAGTGCACAAACTCCAACAGCGTTATGACAAAGTTAAGGGCACAATGCGAACCATCGTGCTGACATAGAGGTTAGCCAAGGTGCAAGTAGTTGAAGGAACAGGTGGACGCAACACTGCATAAGGAAGTAGTGCTAAAGGTACGAATAAAGCCCTGGTTGGAGGAAGCTTATGTAGTCATAGGAAACATTGAAGGCAAACTTGCGACTCTGCAAGTGACGCAACAACAGCTTCAGGTTGATAGCGTAGGGGCAGTAACCGAGAAGACAGTCAAAGATGCGAAGCAGGCAATAGCTCAGTGCACAGTCGAAGTTGCGGTCATCAGGGTCAAGCTAGATGGGCTACATGCAAAGATCTCCATTCCTACCAAGTGACTCGGGGGCGAGTCATGATGTTTGTGTTGGGGAACTGTTGGGAGCGGGATCCCCCAAGGACATTTTTGGGGCTAAAAGCCCATGTTTAAGTCAAATTTTTGTAATATTATTGTAAAGACTTCGCATTTTGTGGTCACGAAGCGTAAAGGTGTTATGTGTCACAAAGGGTAGTCCTCCCTTAGTTTTGTAAAGTAAAGTCAGCCGTAAGAGATCTACCCATGGTCCACGGACCATGGGATTGTATAGAAAGAGCTAAGCTCTAAGTAGTTGGAGAGACACAACATGTAAGAGAGTCATAGCCTTAGAGAAAGAAGTCTAAGTCTTGGGTTGTAGCGTAGGTAGAGGCTTTGCAGCTGAGTGCACAAAGGCCTAGGGTAGAAGTCTGCAGCTGAGTGTACGAACCCCTGCAGCTGTGTGCGCAGGGTGAACAGAGTTTGTAACACTTGGAAGATATCAATAAAATGAGTTATTATGCAATTTCTGTGTATTTGTTCTGTTGACGGGTTTGGATATTTTGTGTATGAATTTCCTATGTTATGCTTATATGTTGCATGAATGAATACAGTTACATTGAATAATTAAATGCAATTATGAATATCTGATTACACATTGATAAACTTAAGTATTCAGCAAAATAAGCAAATCACTCAGGGTAATTGAGGAATCTGCACGGTGTGCTGCCATAATAGTGCGGAAGTACCTGAGCCCTAGGTTAGTGCTGTGCGAAGGTTGATCGTGTACTTTTGCGAAGGTATTGAAATCCAAAATAGAGGGTTTGTCTTACAAGCCCTAGAGCGAGATCACCTGCACGAAGGCACGGATAGAAGAGATCAAACGACATCACAACCATCTAAGGGTGTGGAAACTTGGTTCCAGCAACCCCCCATACTGCTTCGAGTGAGAATTAGGTCCGCACTCCGCAGGCTGATGCCGAAAGGGCCAATAGTGTAGGGATTTGTTTGGATAATTAAAGTTGAACTCGGGTCAGGCCCCCTTAAGCCAACAATTAGGTATGATTGCTGAAGTTTTATATATTGAATCAGGTATGATAGATGAAGCTTTTCCTATTTGCAATGTTTCTTGGCATTATGAAGATTGGTTGTTAGAGTCTGGCACTTCTCATCACATGAATTCGCACAAAAATTGGTTCACTACATATAAAGTTGTGAATGGTAGTTCTGTGTTTACGAGTAATAATGTATCTTATGAATATGTTGGGGTGGGAAAGGTCAGAATTAAAATGTATGATGATACAATTATAACATTGACTGATGTTAGAAATGTACCTGAGTTGAAAAATAATTTGATTTTCTTTGGGAGTATTGGACTCAGAAGGTTACAAGTTTATAGGTCAAGGTGGAGTGTTGAAAGTTTCAAAGGGTGCTCTGGTTGTTATGAAGGTAGAGAAGATCAGAAACCTTTACAACATTAAAGAAAGTACTTAGGTAAGTGAGACAACGACTGTATTTGAGAAGGAAGAAGATAGTCACCTATGGCATCAACGGCTAGGTCACATGAGCGAGAAATGCCTCCAGGTATTGATGAATCGAAAATTACTTCCTAATTTGAAATTATTGAGTTTGGATTTTTGCAAACATTGTGTATATGGAAAACAATGTAGACAAAAATTTAAATATGGTATTCATAATAGTAAAGGAATTTTGGACTATATTCATTCTAATCTTGTGGGACCATCTCCTACAGTATCTTATGGAGGTGCATCTTACTTCATAACATTTATTGATTATTACTCCAAAAAAGTTCGGGTCTATATGTTAGAAAGAAAGGCTGATGTATTTAATGTTTTTAAATAATTTAAAGCTATGGTGGAAAAGAAAACATGCAAACCAATTAAATATTTAAGAACTAACAATGGTGGCGAATTTACTTCCTTAGAATTTGAACAATATTGCAAGGATGAATGGATTGTTAGACATAAAATTGTTATATATACTCTTAGTAAAATGGCATTGCTGAATATATGAACCATACTCTTATGGAGAGAGCGAGAAGCATGATAAGCAATGCTAACCTGCATAAGGAGTTGTGGGCAAAAGCAATATCCACTACTTGTTATTTAGTAAATAGATCACCTTCAGTTGCTATTAATTATAAAATTCTCGAAGAAGTTTGGTTGGGTCAATCTTTTGATTATTCATATTTAAGAATTTTTTTTTGTAATGTCTATGCTCTTATTCCAAAAAATTAGCGTTCTAAGTTAGACCCAAAAGAAAAATGTTATGTCTTTGTTGGATATGATGATGTTGTGAAATGATATAGGTTATGGGATCCTTCTTCACGTAAGATAGTCATTAGTAGAGATGTAACATTTGATGAATCTTCTCTTCTAAAATTAGATGTTGAAAAAGTTGAACATGAATAGGTGTCACCGAATCAACAAGTTCAGTTGGAGACTCAACCTTTTTCTGAAAGTCGGAAAGAAGAAGAGACTTTTGAAGAAAAATATGGAGAAGATGTAAAGGAAATTGTAGAAGATCAGGAACCAATTCAACAACTAGTCACTCTAAGGAGGTCTACAATGGAAAGAATAACACCCAAAAGGTATGAAGATTATACTTCCTCTATTGCATTGATTACTGAAGATGGGAACTTTCTTGTTATCATGAAGCAATAGATGATGCAGATAGTGAAAAATGGAAGAAGGCTATGGATGAGGAAATGGATTTCTTAGCCAATAAAAAAAACCTAGGATCTTGTATAAATTCCTAAATAGAGAAATGTTGTCAAATGCAAATGGGTCTTCAAATTGAAGTGAAATATTGATGGAAGTATTGAAAGATATAAGGTGAGGTTGGTAGAAAAAGTGTATTCTAAGGTAGAAGGTATTTACATTCATGATATTTTTTCACCATTCGTAAAACTTGTTTCTATTCGTATTGTGTTTGCACTAACTTCATTACTTGAACTTGAGTTAGAATAGTTAGAAGTTAAAACAACTTTTCTTCATGGAGATTTGGATGAAGAGATTTATATGGAACAACTAGAAGGTTTTGTACAAGGTCGCAATAGAAGATTAGTTTGTAAGCTTAGGAAATCACTGTAAGGTCTGGGGAAGTCTCCCACACAGTGGTACAAGAAGTTTGACTCCTTCATGGTGAGTCAGAAATTCACTGGAAGTGAGTACGATCATTGTGTGTACTTTAAAATTTTTTATGGCATATTCATTATCTTCATGTTGTATGTTGACGATATGCTTATTGCGAGAAAAAGCATGGAAGAGATCAATAGGTTAAAGGCTCAACTTTCTAGGAAATTTGATATGAAGGATCTTGGAGTTCAAAAACATATCTTGGGCATGGAGATACACAGAGAGGAAAAATGGAAAGCTTTGGTTATCACAACAGAAGCATGTGGAGAAAATACTTGCAAAGTTCGGTATGGATAATGTGAAACTTTTCATTGTTCCTTTAACTTCCCATTTTAAGCTTTCTTCGGGTTCGAGTCCTACAACTGATGAGGAAAAGAAGGATATGTATCGTGTACCATATGTATATGTGGTAGAAAATGTGATGTATGTGATGGTATCTAAAAGACCTGATATTTCACATGCAGTTGGAGTTTTCAGCAGGTTCATCGAAAATCCAGGAGAAGAAAATTGGCAAGTAGTGAAATGGGTGCTTCAGTATTTGAGAGGCACAAGTGACCATTGTATCATAATTAATGGTAGTGGAAATTTAGTCTACGGACATGTGGAAGTTGATTATGTAGGTGACTTGGAGAAAAGGAGATCTATTATAGGATATGTCTTTACTCTTGCAATTGGAGCAATTAGTTGGATCTAAAAGCTTCAAGAAACAATTTCTTTGTCTGCTACTGAAGTAGAGTAAATAATTGCTTTAGATGCTTGTAAAGAGGAAATATAATTGAAAGGTCTTCTTGATGAGCTTGGAAGGACGCAGGAGAAAGTGAATGTAGTTTTTGACAGTTAGAGTGCTATTCATTTGGCTACAAATCTAGCTTATCACAACAAGACTGAGCACATTGATGTAAAATACCATTTTGTAAGACATGTGATTGATGGTGGCAAAGTAGCTCTCAATAAGGTCCACACATGGGAGAATTGTGCAGACAGGTTCACGAAGCCAATATTGTTAAATAAGTTAAAATGGTGTTTGACTTTGTTTGGCTTGCAGAAAAAAATGATGAATGGGCATGGGAAAGGGACTAGGAAAATTGTTGTCAAGGTGGAGATTGTTAGGAATGACAACAATTATTTTTAAATGTAATTATTTTAGTAAATATGGGTTTAATGTTCAAATAGTTGTGTAACCATAGGGGGTTATGTAACGAATTTTTTCATATTAAATTGATCGTTTCCCAAGAAGTTTGATGTAATGGTTGGAGATTCGATTTGGACCTTGAGCAATAAAAAATTTAATCCCTTGCCTCGTGGAGGTTTCCTTGACACACTATCAAGGTTTTACCACGTAAATTCCTTGTGTTTTCTTGTGTGATTTAGTTTCCAATTTTTGTGCATTTCTTTCTTATTTTTATAATTTAAATGGCTCAAATACCAACATAGTTTAATTCTCACAAAGGTGGCTCCCATCCTCAACCCCTTCCCATTAGATTTCAACCTTTAACTCGGTGGGGATTAAATCCCACAGAAACCAATTGGTTTGCACCTCATGGGTAAGACTTGAACCCACACAAATATGGAAACAAATTATTCAAACTACTTGAACTAAGATAATTTGACCACACTTTTGTAGATTTGAGCAATCATGCATGGTCCCTTTCCCCACAAACAAGGGGTTCTCAATGCACCAAATTTACTTCTTATTGATTTCTAGCTTGGTTTGTCTTGATCATAACCTCAAAATTTTTTTGTTATTGTTGTGATGAATAGCTATTTTAAATAAACCATATTAATAATATAAAAATACCTTTTGAAAATTAAGAGTGCGTGTGAGAAAACTATAAAATCTAATTCAAAAAAGTGACAATATAAAATTAAAAAAATGCAGCTACAAAATTTCGTACTTTAAAAATTTCAATTTTAAACTTAAAAAAATTGTTATATATATCAAGTTATTACTTCTTAATTATATACATTTAGAATTAGGCATATAATTTTCTTTTAATATAAATTATCTTAAAATCATTAAAATAAACCATTTTCATCTATGATCCATATATTTTATGGACAAATTTAAGATGATTTATTTTTACTTATTATCTACACATATTATACAAATAATCAATTCTATTTTTTTTTAAGCTAAATTTCTTCTTTTAGATTTCCATAAAAACAAGGAGTAGAAAAGGTGTCCCCACAACCCCCATTACCTCATTCTGACCAGACTTGTTAGCATTGGGTGTCGGAGGATGCCACATATAGACCTTTACATGCATTATTTCCTCCAGGCTTAGAAGCCATACATCACATAGAGGAGACAAAAAGAACAAAAATACTAACAACAACATATCAAGGAGGAGGATGGGGGGAAGTACAGGGGGAGCAACATAATAACTAGCACATTCATGCATGTGGAAGTCAATGTGTTCCACATGAGCTTCCAGATTGCGAAGAAGATCATTAGTTTGACGATGGTTCCGTCGAAGGTTGTCCAACTGTTCCAAGATCTCGTTCTCGCTGAATTGAATGTCGTTCATATATGAAACTAGTTCATTGCAACCCTCATACTTGTGGTCATGAATAATATCCATGTTGGCTTGGATGCCTCTTAGTTTCTCCACTATAGAGTCCAAGTAGGTTGGAGCAATTATATGACCTGTAGAATGGTCCGCAGTGTGAGCCACCTCACCTTCATGTTCCATACTTGCAAAATTTCCAAAGGAAGAGTTGTGGTTGTGGGCTAGACGACCAACATTGAAGTGATGTCTGATCCCACGGCGTGGCCTCCCTCTATGACGTAACATTGCCCTCAAACCTAAAGGATTGACAAATAGGTTCTTTATGCAATCCCAAAATCTCTTGGCTAGATAGAAATAGGAAAAACAACCAGTAGAACACTGAAACTTGTCTCTCCAAAAAATGGTAAATACTATGCGGGGAGAGGTTTTGCAACAAGCGAAGATAGACTTCCGCGAAACAGAGCAATTGCCAAGAATAAACACATCACGAAAGCCCATAGTCACCCAAATGCTAAATTCATCCACCTAATTGGTCATAGAGTCTACCCACAAAGCACCAGCCTTGAAACAACAACAACCTGGAAAACACAACGGGCTTAAAGGGGGATTGAACGCCCACTTGTTCAAGCTATAGATGAGGTTGGCCACCAATGCTATGCCAAAACAAGGGCAAAGACAAAAACCAAACTTGCACAAATAGAGACTAGAATCAAGAGAATGCATAGAGCGTGATCACTTAACGCCCCAAGACACAAACCCCATAGCTCAATGGAATCCCCTTTGAAGTTCTCCCAAAGTTTACCCACAAAACTATTGACAAATGAATTGGACAAATATAAACAATGTAGCAGGGTTGCCTTCTCGGTGCATAAAGGGAAGCTCACCTTGAAACTACAATCCAAATTGGGGAGAAGGTGCCTAAGTTCCCAACCAGACATTGAGCCAAGAACTAATTTGCCTCTAACGGTCGTACCCGGGTCCCATATACTAATTTGAATATCACAATCGATCCATTCTGTCGCGAGCCGGTTTGCCACTGTGTTGCGCCCACTGAGCCAACACCCAGGGGAACACTCATGGTCATTGTCGCGATCCCTGCTATTCTCTTTCCACCCAAAATTCATCGCCTAAATTCCAACAGTGGAATGAATTCAATCGCGCCTATTAACATACCCGTTGTAGTTCATGGATACTCCTCCCAACAAGCATACCAAGTCTGGAGCCATGCATTAATGATCACATGTGTGTCGCGTGAGGGAAGAGTAACCCTAAGGTCCTCCAATTAATTATGTGCCCACCCATTTAGAGAATCAATTTTAAATTTTATATTAAATTAATAAATGTATTTTAAATAATAATATAAACTTTATTTTATCTTTACTCTTTTCTATACTAGCAATAACGTAAATTAAAACCTATGTAACATTTTATCTTTAATTATAATGTTTTTATTTTTTTAGTATATAATTAATAGTTAAATTTAAATAATTAAAAAATATATTAATAATATAAAAATTTATTAATAATAAAATTAATTTTATAAATATTTTAAATATTTTAAAACTCAAAATTATTAATATAGTTATTAATATTAAAATTTAATTTACATGTTATACCACAGAATTGAGGAGTGTTACATTATACACATTTTATTTAGAGTTGAACTATAATTTAATATGTGCCTCTTGCAATGGATGGATTATAAACCTTTTCACGGAAAACGGCTCTTACTATTTTAAATAATAAATTTAAAATTAAAATGATAAGTATATATTTAATAAATTTATATATATTATTAGAGTAATTTAAATTTGTATATTTAAAATATATTATTTTTTTTTAAATATAGATTATAATGTTTTAATATTTTTTATATAATAAAAATATAATTTTATAGTTATTTTTAAAATTTAATTATAATTTTATTTTTTTTTATATTATTTTTGTCTTAGTTTCAAGATTATGTTTTTTTCTCTAAAAGTTATGGAAATTCTAGTGATATTTTGTAAAAATTTGGTAGGGATTTTTGTGAATCTAAGCAAAAGTTGTCAAAAATCGTAATTTTAGATGCTTTAGAAGTTTTTGATGGCGCTGAATCCATTTCCACCATCAAAAACGTGATTCAAACACTGCTTCTATAAAAAAATTTGAAACCACTTTTGATCATCTAAACAATTCGTCCACCTCCCTAAACCACTCCATTTTAATATATTTATATATATAATAAATATATAACTTTATTCCTAAAATCACTGTATTAACATACACATTTACCAACAGCTAAATTATAATTAAAATATCTCTATATAATAATCAAAACAATAACTCTATATTCCATACATAAATATATCTAAATCATACACATAACAAATCCTGAGGATGGCTGGAAAGTCCACATCCTGACACCATGAACAGAGTAATAAACTCCAGAAACGACACTACTACTGTGAATATACACATCTGACAACTTTTATTGTTGGGGAAATACATAAATACCAAAAAAGTTGCCACGCTCTAGTTTTATTATATTCATTCAAAGGGCGGGCTAAATTGGTCCACTTTCTAGGCACACTAGAGTGCCCAATACATAATGATTACAATATCCAAAATATATTATCAAACCTATAGGGTGAAGAGGAACAGTTAATCCAAACTATATTCTTACAGTAGAGGTCAACTGTCCAGAACAAGTATAAACATACTCATCAATCACCCATAAATCTAGGTTGGCCTTGCATATATAGAAGAAGACCAAACATACTCAGTAGAAGAAATCATCCTCGTCATCTGGCAAAGGTTGATCAGCAACTTTCCGAATTTCTTCCTCGATGTGTTGTTGCTGTGAGAGATCCAAGTCAACTTCTGGGGGCTTCAATGCAGGGGAGGCCACAAAATGAAGATTTGGATCACTGCAGGGTAAAAACATAAATATTCTATCAGATGAAGGGCCTAAAACCAAATTCATTCTTGAAATTGTCAACAAAAAAAAAAAAAAAACAAAATTTTTGTGAAAAGACTTACCCAGCAAGTTTCTTTGCAAGATACAGAAATGGTTTTTCAAAATTGTAATTGCTTTTGGCTGAGATCTCATAGTACTGCAGATTCTTTTTCCTGTGAAAAGTAACCTGCTTGGCCTTGACCTGTCTGTTTTTCACATCAACTTTGTTCCCACATAAAACAATGGGAATGTTCTCACAAACTCTGCACAGAATGACATGGCAAATATACATAATGCTCTCTGATATACATGGTCAAGAACTTACAAATAAGTAGATGGTCAAGAACTTTTATCTAATGAGGCCCTAGCTTCCCTTAGTAGATGTCTGCACCCTTGATTTCATATCAATACTCACTAAACTATTGCCACAGATAACTAGCTAAAATAGAAATTTAATAACACCAGGAATATGTCTGAAGCCACCTACCTGCAAATGTCTCGGTGCCAGGTGGGAACATTTTTATAGGTCAAGCGAGCAGTAACATCAAACATTATGATTGCACATTGGCCATGAATACTGTAGTCAAGGTGATCAGAATGGTGCCTATTTAGTACATGAATACTTGTATCAAAGTTGTTAATGAGAATATTTTTTAAGTTGAAGTTAATCTATCATGATAGATTCTATAATAAATAAACAACTTACTAGTATCCATCCCTGAGACCACCAAATTTCTCTTGTCCAGCAGTATCCCAACAATAAAATCTGATTTTCCCACAGTTTGTATAGAAGTCCAATGGATGCACTTCTACACCAATAGTAGCTGCAGGAAACATGGATAATTAATACAAATGTTTAAAGCAGTTGCAAATATTGCTGATTGGTTTTTTTTTTCAAAATTATTTGGATACAACACTACTCAAGACATTTTCAAGGACAAATATACTGAATCAAAATTAAGCTAATTGTAAGACACCTAGATATTTGGAGATAAATGTAATTCTAGTGTAAAATTCTCAATTTGATTATTAATTATTTACGTTTTCTAAATTTTTATGAGTAAAGTTTGTCATTACACCAAAATTTACAGACATTAATAAATTTCCAAACCCTTACTAGAGTGAACTATTACTCAACATTCTTGTTCAAAACACTAATGAAAAACTTCCAAAAATAATAAAAAACTCAAATCCAATTTATTTCAGAAGAAAAGCAGCATGAATCAGTAATTTTTTTACCTCAGTAAACCCAAGACAGAATCAAGTATGATAGCCTTCACCCAAAATACATCAATCTTGGTATTTTTGTCTGAAAATAATATATTTTCCTTATTTGAGTAGTGGGTTTGTTAATGATTTCTGGGTGTTATGAATTAGGCTTAAACCTTAAAAACCGCATAATAATGCTTTTGTTTTGCTGGATTCCTGAGAGGGTGGCCAAAAAATTCTTCCCAGGAACCTCCATTAAACCAATAAATTTAAAAACCAACTTCTTAAATAAAGCTTTATTCCTGTAAGTGATTGTCATGTTAAAGAATTCATTGATTCCATTGTTGCGTTGGTCAGTCCCAGGTCTGGCCTACAAGGAGATGAGTAAATATATCCCAGAAATGTCCAAACGTTTATCTGTAGAAACCTGGGATAGAATCAGAGTACGTCGCACCAATTTTTTATCCTCTGGAAATTAAAATAAAATAATGGAAATAAAAGATTATATTCCAAATTAGCTTAGATTTTAAAACAAAGAATAAATTAAGGTCATGGCCAAGCCATACACCGAATTGGTGTATGAGATCCCTTGTTTGTGGGACAAGGGACCCACTTCCGCACAATGATTTGACTACTAAGTCTACGAAGGCATACATACTCTACCCCCTCTAGTTTTGAACCTGTGACCTCTTAAGAGGAAACACATACTATTAACCATGTGACATATAAATGAGTATATAAAAGAGTATAAAACTTTTATATGAAACAAGAATTTTTGGCATCAAAAGACAAACCTAATAAATAAAATGAGTGATAGATGATTTAGTTTTATATTTTAAATTATTTTCAATATAATTTTTAAAATAAGGAAAAGTATTTTGAAAGAGTATTAGATAACATAGAATATATTTTTTATTTTTATGGTTATATACTATTTTGATATAATAAATATCAAAGAAAGTAAAGAATATAAGATTAAATATATAGAAAGAAAAATAAAGATAATTTATGAATATGTATAGTTATTAAATTTATTTTTAATATTAATTTTAAAAACATAATAATAAAAGTTAATAGTTTTATATTTTTCATTAGAAAAAAGGTTAAACCTGAAAACCTAATAACATGTATTACAATTATTAATAAATATTTGAATAGTGTGATTTTTTTAGATAATTTTGATTAATCAACTAAAATCATAAATAATTATAATTATTTCACTACTCATTAAATACATAGACTTTATAACTTTTATATTATATATTATTTTAAATTTATTAATTATAATAAATTTTACACTTTCATATTTATTAAATATAAATATTTAATGACATTCCGCTGGTTTAAAAGTCTATAGCTATTTTTTTTTAAATTATGATTCAAGGTTTTCAACTTATTAAAGGTTTTTAACTTGGAATGATTATACAGTGTAAAAATTTGTATTTCTTTTCTTTTTATTGAATAGTAATAAATCTATTTCATACATATTTGAAAATATATTTTTTGTTTATATTCTAATAGATAGTTGTTTAATTTTTTAAGGTGATAGCATGCAATTTGAAAAGATTCAAAATTATAAATAAAATAATTTATTACAGGGATATGGTATGAAGAGGATTTTAAAATATAAAAATAAAATTAATTTTATTAGAAAGAAATATGGTATAGATAGAAATAGAATGTGATCCTTGAGTTTATCTGATTGCTGATTCTCCAAATATCTTGATAATCGGATGGACATGGTCCATATCTCTCTGATTACGGAATATTTAGGAAATCAGTAATAGATAAGTATGTAGTGCCAAATATTTGGGGAATCAGCAATCTATATACAATTTTTTTTCAGAGAAAAAAACCATCATTAATTTATATTAAGAGAATATAAAGATCTTCAATACATATCATGATTGGTTTGAGGGCAAAAGAAAGTCCAGAAACCTATGCTTAGAGACAGATAGTCCGGATCATCCAATCTATATACAATTTACTCATTAAATACAATATTTTCTTTTTTTAAACTACGTGTTAAAATTTAAAAACAGTAAACAGTGAAATTGGACAAATAGTATCATTCTGAAACCTTGAAATTCCTACTCTGAGCACAGAAAATTCAAATCCATGAAAAGAATTCCTGATCTTACGTTCATATTTTTTCTCGAATTCTCCAGTTAAGTGTCTCTTGACAAATGTTGTCTTGCCTGTCAAATACAGGGAAAAAACACGATCATCTAAATAATCTTAACATTGAAAAAAATACCCATTATATGATATTACAGAAGTCCACTGAAAAACTTCTGCAGTCCTAAGTTTTTCAGTCCTAAATATTACTTTGGATACGCAACTTTCGCTGCAAAAGGCAACTAATTCACAAATCTATATACCTGTGCCGCCATCACCTACAATCACAAGCTTGAAGCTGGGGCAGTTTACATTTGCCTGGACATGAAAAGTTCAAAATGAGGAAACAATTAAACGTGAGGAAGGTCCCCATTAAATCTTCCGTATCAAAATTGTGAGAAAAAGGGAGAAATTGTGTTAATTATGTCAAATCTAAGGTCTAATTTCAGTCCTAATTTGCAAAAACATACCATTTGACCTGCCATTTTGATAACTTCTGTATACAATTTTTTTAACGGTGATGTAAGATCTACCAACAAACAAGCAGAGTGTGTTGTGGAACTCTTAATAAACCAGGACAGGCTCACCCCTAATTAGTAGTGGCACTAGCAGAATATGGTGACGATATGTCATTCTCAAGAATCTTTGAAAAACAAACTCAAGAGAACAAACACATAATCCACGTATGCATGAATGCTAGGCACAGTATAATTCTCCTATTTAGAACCTTCAACTCGTCCCCCACAAGCTTTCAGGCTTGCCCTATGTAGGTGGGATTAGAGAATTTTTAAAATTTAGTTGAAAATTGGAGAAATAAGCTTGAAAAGATTATATTTTCAACATGTTCAATATATTACTTCGAACTAGTGGGGAAATTGAATTCATAACTTCATATCAAGGAATGTCTTAACAAAACACTATCATCATCAATCCAAAACATCGTGGACTTGATCTATGAAATTTGATATTATAATGATTATTATAAATTTATGTAGGTGGGATCAAAGACGTAATACATTTTTTTTAAATTTAATTGAAAATTAGAAATATGGAAATTCAGTTGAAAATTGGCAATGAGGAGAAATTTTATCCAAAAATTTTCATCTACCAAATTTGATATTATAATGATTATGATAAATTGATATAATTTATAAGAAATTCAGATTAAAAATGATTTAAAATTCTTAATATTTTATTTTTTATTCTAAAAGTATTTATTCCAAAAAGATTTCTATAATATAAAAATATTTCGAAGCTTCCAATATCACAATAAGCTTACTTAAATTCTCACAAAAGATTACCATAAGATTATGATATATATTGAAAACATTAACCTGATATTGATATTACACTATGAATGGATGGTATTGATATTATAATCTGAATGGATGGTGAAAGAGACTCGCTTCAATACAACGCTAACCTGGTATCTCCAAAGTACCAGTGGAATTAGAAAGATTAAAAGGACAAGGCATATTTTCAGATTCTCAAATGTTTTTCCATATAGAAAATCCACCTATGGGTAAGGGCAGAGCATACTGTTCTTAATTAATTATTTTCAATATTGCGTGTCGAATCGAATTTGTTCATGTGGAGATGTAAGGGAATCTCTGGCTGAAGTATTCCAGTCAACTTTCCATTAATGGAGACACTTCACTTGCTGCCTAAATTGATTAGCATTACAACTACATTTATCAGTCATGAAAATTTTACTTGATTTTATGGCAGGAATCTTAGTTTGGTCCCTGTGAGATGACATATCATAAGCATCTCAGCTTAAAAGTTAAAGGAGGGGATCAAATATAGGTAGCACCACTGAACCCTGAATGAGTAGCCAGGTACATTAAACTAGAGAAAGAGTATCAAACTTTTTCCTTTCATGGTCCCAAAGAGATCATTTTTTTCTCAAGTTAAGAATATCATCAAACATACATGATGATTGATATTGGCAGGTTCCACTAGAATAATGTAAAGTCTCAAACAAATAGCTCTATAAAACCTGTGTAGTAGGCCAATTTCAATATAAAATGCTTTTGGCATCAATAAAAATGTTAATGGCCATGTTTGTCAATTGTTTATAAGTTGCCCATATGCTTTATTTAGCTGGAAACCTAGATTGTACTGATCCATTCTCACTTGTACTGTACTTTAAACATAATGTGATGTTGATGGAATAATTGGGAATACATTTATTGGGGATAATTTAAACATAACTGTTTTAAAAAATGATTTGTAATTATTTATATATTATTAATGATTTAAAACTCATTTTTAAATGGATTTTAGTTGATACATAAGATATTAATTTATATAATTTAAATAAATAAAATATGTTTATTGAAATTTTGATAAACATATAATTGGATATCGAGAAATCACACTTTATTATTAATTTATAAAATTTGGAAAAAAAACACTTATGATAAGGGGTGTTATGGAGAAGAAACACTTTATGATGATAAGAGATGTTACATTCATAATCTTGCCCAAAAACAGTCATATTAAGAAGGAACCTCTTTCTTATGATTCTTGATCATGTGTTCATATAATCTATAAGCTATCCTTTTATTCCTTCTTCCAAATTCTTATCTTTTTATTCTCACTGATCCTTTGAAATAGGGTATTTAGATGTGGATACGCACTAGCATTTGTGTTCACTCTTGATACCCACTAGAAGCCCTCTAAATGTTTATAATCCTTCCCAAGGGAGACTCTCTTTTCTATGCATATCTCGTAATGATCTTCAATCCCATCCTTAGGTAGATTAGAGACATACACCATCAATCCCATCACGAGTTATTAGAGACGTCTATCATGTGCAATGATCTTGAGTTGTGGATTATCCATTGGCAATGTGGAATCTTATTGTTTACAGGCATATTATTACTTAATTGATTCCAACCAAAGGCATTCAATTAAATACTCCTCTAACCAAGTATTTTTATAGTTTCTTCTCTTTCGGTCCTCAAATCATTTTCCTTTGGATAAGAATACTAGGTGATCTTGTGGGAAGTAGTGCTAACAATATAAAGTTGTATGTTCATAGTCCAATAATTATGACCAGTAGCGGTCTTCATACTCCAACAAGATTTCATAGGTTTAACTTTTGTTGAAATCAATATCAATACAAAATCAAATAGCAGTCAAGAAGCTAGCATGCCACCATTCAAATGCCTCAGGGCAATAGACTTATTAAGGGTATTATTAAATGCTATAAAATAATTTGTAATTTAAAATTCTAAGGGGAGGCTTGGCAATTACACTAAGAGCAAAACTTATCAAAGTTTTACACTTATCTTATAGAAACTCCACAAACCTTCAGTGTTTAGTTGTAATTGGTATATTTTCTCTCTTTTGTTCATTTCTATAACTTGTGTAGCACACTCATTCTTGGGAATCATTATCTCTTTAGTACACTTCAATCTAACCCTATAACATTTCTTTAGTGTTGTTTTTCTCTATTTACTATAGGTTTTGGGATGGGAATTTTTGTTCTATTTGATCCTTTTTTCTATTTATGATATCAACATGGTTTCAAAGAGGGATGGTTTCATGATTGTGTAATTTTTTATCATACTTTCATGCACAAATAATCTAAAAATCAAGGATTTTGGGGTTGTTTTCATGATGTTATTGTTCACTAGAAAAAAAACTCTCTAACTGAGTTTGTTTGAGTTTCTTTGTGCACCTTTTTCAAAGACATTATCAAACTTATGTGTCCAAGATTAGTGTTTCTTTTCTATTTTCCTTTTAGAAATTTTTAGTAGTAGATCCAAAGATATCAATTGGTGGCATTATTGCTATTTTTATTTGTGTGTTGACACAAGAAACTTGTCCCGTCATCAATATCACAAGTTCACTTGATGAGAGGCCCTATTAGCTCTCCAGGAAACTCTCCTAGGTTGTAGCTCGGATATGCCTGGTAACATATAATCTTCAATATTGTTCTAGGAACTATTGGAATGGACGATGGTTTGGTTCAAGCCAGATAGCCACTTCAACTCTGTTTTCACTCCAAACATGCTTGAACGCCCTCAGTGTACAAGGCTTTAGACCACTAATGCTCAATAATTTGCAGATTAAGTGTGTGAATGAAGAATACTAAGCACACCAGTAGATGCATACACAACATATGATGGCCAGCTGTAGCCAGTGAATGAAAATTGTAAATCTAATCTATCTAAATGGAGATAAGATGACAGTTATCTAGCGTTAGATACAGAAGAAACATAGATGACCTATTCAACAACAAATCCAATTCACGAATGCAATGATAAGATGATAGTTATCTAGCATTAGACATAGGAGAAAGCGTGAACAAACCAATCTAGGTGCAAGTTTAGAAAAAGAAGGGAAATGGACATCAGGCATGTAGCAGCAAAAGAAGCTTGTATTACTGATGAAGATGAGATGCTACAAGGAACAGAATATCTATAGACTCTAGAAGTTGAAGTGCACAACAACAACCCTGATTACATGTTGCTTTTAACTATTTATAGTTTACTTTTACAATGATCCTTAGCTGTTTAGCGCTGGAGATGTCTTAATCGACCACCTACTGGCATTAACTATCTAATTGTGTTCCAGGATGCAAGTTCCTTCCCATCACGAAAACATTAATCAATTCTGGTACTGTGTTGTCCTGCTAGGTAGTTGGCTTGATTATGGTAGTGGAGCTCCATGACTGTTTATTTCTGTTTGCTGGATCGTGTTGTGTCCTTCTTCCTTCAGCCATGCTTTTTGTTAATTTGGTTCAACGGTCTGACTATCATTAGACTGACAGAGTTGGCCACCTTCTTCTTTGGATAATAGATACGGAGTGGAGTATGGAGTGCATGGGTGGATGGACGTGTTGAATCGGACAGACAGAGAGGTGACAGAGCAGTGGAGGACGATTAGGGACGATCATGAACAAGGGTTGTCGGATCGGGGGGAAATGCACGGTGGAGATTGTGTGTAGGGGATTTGAGGTTGTGGTGGGAGCAGGACATGTCCGGACCGTTAGATCTCAGGTGGATAGATCAGACGGTTATCGAGTGGAAAAGGTGCGTAGGTGATAACACCTGACGGTGGTTTGGCTCGAGTGGTTATGGTTTTTATTGGAAGAGCATCGGGTGGTAAGTGGTAAATGTCATAACTTACCTAGTTCCATTCGATGGACGACATGTAGCAGTGGAGGAGAGAGAGAGAAAACGCCCTCATCAGGTGGGTACCTTTCGCACTAGTTGTATGTGTGATATGAGTGAGAGCTGTTAGATCTAGCGGGGGTGATCTAACGGTGGGGAAAGATCGAGCACATTTCGGTGATTGGGTGAAATGTGGGCTGTTAGATCAGCCGGGAAAGATTGATGGGGGAGGACACAGAGGTATGGGATGTCCTTGGAAATGTGCAGATGATGTGCATAATGGTGGAAAAGTAAGTTTTTCATGTTTTTGGGTTAATTTATTTAGGCTTAAGGTGAAAATAGGGTCTTGTGGGGATGAGAGGGTTGGGTTATGAAATGAGCGGAATGGAAGGTAAATGGTAAATGGAAGGGTGAGGAAAATGGGGGTGATGGTCCATGTAGGGCCCTATTCGAGACATTGAAGCATGTCATCTCCCTCCTTTAGCCTCCAACATGGAAGCACTGCACTTTAGAGCTAACACTGGCTCCTTCTGGGCATGAAAGCCTCCCTGTGAGGTTTCAAGAACTGTAAACCACTGCTTTTCCACTAAACAACAAGATTAAATCTACTACATAGTGTTCGATTGGGCATGGAGTCTAACTAATATGAAATGAACTGAAAAACATATTTACAATACCAAGGCTCTAAAAGACTCAAATGAAATAAGGTTTCAAAAACCGCCCATTGACTGGGCCATCAAAAATATCTTCTCCCTCTAAATTTTGCAGAATGAAAGTATTGGTCATCTGAGCTCGAGTGATGACAAATGGTCTTGTCCATAAGGCATCAAACTTACCATGGTTTCCCTTCTTTTCCTTCAATGCATCCCATTTGAGAACCTAGTCACCAACCTGGAAACTGTTCACCTTTGCTTTTTTATCAAATACCTCCTTGATCTTCTTTTGATGTACTACTGACTTCTCAATCAGTTGATCTCTGATCTGGTGAACTTCAACTAAGTCACTCATCCTCATTGTCATGTCACTTTCCTCATCCTGCTCCTCTTACAAGAATTTGGTCACAAGGAGGGTCAATTGGATTGGAAAAACTGCCTCAGTACCATACACTGGCTTGAATGGAGAGTTGCCTATGGATTTCTTGGTGGTAACTCTATCAACCCACGGTGCAAACTTCAACTTGGAATCCTAGTTTTGTTTGTTGTCTTCTGATAGTTTTTTTATTATCCTTACCAGGCTTATATTGGAAGATTCTGCCAGATCGTTGCCTTGAGGATAATATGAGGTAGAATGCACTAATTTAATGCCCATTGATTCACATAGGTCCATTAATTCCTTTGCTCTGAAAGCTGCTGCATTATCAGTAACTATCTTGGTCAGGCTGCCAAATCTAGTGAAGATATTCTCAGTTAAGAACTTCATGACAACCTAGTGATCAGTGTTCTTAGTGGGTATGGCTTCAATCCATTTGGTAAAATAGTAAGTGGCTACTAAGATCCATCAATGCTGGCCACTGGACTGTGGATTAATCTCCCCTATGAAATCTAAACCCCACTGCTGAAAGGGACCATTGGTGTGTATTGGATTCAGGTCAAAGATTTCAGCTGTTTTCTTCCTATAAACCTCTAGCATCTGTCACAAGACTTCACAAATGCAAATACATCCGAGAACAGAGTAGGCCAATAATACCCAACCCTTAGGATCTTGTGGGCTGTGGTTTTCCAATAATGAAACCCTCCACAAATGCTGGAATGAAATTGGTGCATGACTTCGACGACTGTTCTTTGTTAGACACCTCAAGAGGATCCCAGATGGGTCCCTCCAATAAAGCAGGTTCTTATTAATACAAAACTTAGTTGCTTTGAGCTTGATGGTCCTAGCTTGACTTGAGCTAAGCCCTGGAGGGACTTCAAGCTTCAACAAGAAATGAGATATACTGGAATACCACTCACAAGTAGCTAAATTCTCAACCAATGACTGATTCTACCCTTGTTCTTTTGTTTCCTCCTCTGCCTGTTCAACTCCTAATTCTTCTTCTATGCAATTTATGTCCAACAGCCTGCATTTTTTCTTAGCCATAAGCTGAGCCAGGCCTTGGCCTTTGACTATCTTGGCGGGCTTGACCTCTATGTTGAACTCTATGAGTTTTGCATTCCACTTGGCCCTTCATCCATCAAAATCTCGTTGTGTTAGGACATCCTTTACTGAAGCTGAAGGTACATAGGCAACCACTTTGGAGTGCAGAATGTAAATTCAGAATGAATTTAAAGACTTTATGAGAGCATAGATCTGCTTCTCAATAAGATCATACCTTAATTCAACATCTCTCAAAGTTTTACTGAAGAAGGCCACTGGGTGTTCCATACCTTCATCATTTTTCTGCAACAAGACTGTTGTAAGGGTATCATAAGAAGCAAAAGAGAAAATATAAAAGTCCTTGGTGTAGTCTGGGCTGACTACAGTGGGAGCTTCCATGATAGCTCTTTGGATGGCTTTGAAAGATCTTCTTGCAGCCTCTGTCCATTTTATCTCTGACCCCTTCTTTAACATGGAGGTGATGTGCTTCACTAGTTCTACAAAATTTGGAATGAACCTCCTCACAAAGTTAATCTTTCCCAGAAAATATTGAATGTCCTTTTTCGATCTTGGGATGGACAATGTCTGTATTGCTTGAACCCTTTCTGGATCAATCTTGACACCTGTAGTAGAAACGACATGTCCTAAAAGCTTGCCTTCTTCTAGAGCAAACTGTGACTTCTTGGGATTCACTGAGATTCCAAACCTTTTGCACTTAAGAAACACCTTCCTCAAATGCTGCAAATGATCCTCCTAACTGCTAGAGAAAACTGTTATGTCATCCAGGTAGATAAGGACAAAATTGTCCTTCTCTTCCACAAAGGGTATGTCCATGGCCCTCTAAAAGGTAGCCCCAACATTCATCAGTCCAAAAGGCACCTTGGAGTACATGAAAGTGCCCCAAGGAGTAGTGAAGGCAATCTTTTCTTAATCTTCTGGATTTACAGCAACTTGGTTGTAACCTGAAAATCCATCCAAGAAAGACATGACTCTAGCCCCTAAAACTTTTTGGAGCAAATGTTTCATTTTGGGCAGGGGGTAGTTGTCTTTCTTAGAGCATTTGTTGAGATTTTTGAAGTCAACACAAAGCCTGATTTCTCCATTTTCCCTCCTTACTACCACCGGGTTAGCTACGCACTTTGAGTATCTTAGGGAACTACGATCTTGGTAGCCAACAATTTCTTAATCTCCTTTTCAATCAAAGGTAGCAGTAGAGGGCTGATGGGTCTTAGCTTCTGCTTAAAAGGGATGGTGTCTTTCTCCAATGGAATCTTATGTTGGATGATGTTTTTGTCATAAGTCTTAAGGTCACTGTACTCCCAAGCAAAGACATCAACGAACTGCTTGATCAGGTTGCAGTATTCAGAACTTTGGGCAGCAATAGGTGGGTGGACATGTTTATGTACTTTAGATGATTTGGATTCCCTATATTGTGTATATGGACTGTAGACTCATTTTCTTTCTGGGAAGGCTTATAAGGTACATCATTATGATTGAAAAGCTTCTCTAGAGGTACCATCCCTTTGGGTATATGGTTTCTAGGTAGTTGTACAATTCTGTTTTGGCCAATTTTGTTTCTCAGCTGGGACTGATGGCCTTCCTCCACGGTTTTGTTATCTTGATCAATTTGCATTTCAAAGAATTAATCAATGACTTGTAGAAACCTATTGACTTCATCATCATCCTGAAAAACTTTCCATTACTTGACATTATCATGCAAGGATGGTCTATATTTCACTTGGATTTCGTAAGCCAATCTGGGGGGTAAAGGAGGAACAAACATACTAGCATACATAGCAAGGGAATCATAAAACTGATTCTTAGCCCTATGGATGTATGAAATACTAAAGCTACTGAATGAATCCTTGAGCTTCCATACCTTGTCTTTGTATGCTTTCAGCCTGGGGTGCCTCGCCTAGAATATCTGATTCACCTGTTGAGTAATAAGGTTTGCATCTCCAAACACCTTCAGATGTTTGATGCCCATTTCTTTAGCAGCATTCAAGCCTAAGATCAAAGCCTCGTACTCTGCTATATTATTTGTGACTTGGAAAGTTAGCTTGAAAGATAAATGTATGCATTCTTGTGTGGGAGATATTAGAACTACACCTACTCCTGCAGTTTCCCTAAAGAAAGCTCCATCAAAGAACATGTCCCAATTTTGTGGACCTTCTTCCTCCGTGACCTTATAAATTGGTTTCCTGAGCTGCATGGAGGCCAACTGAGATTCTTCTATTTGGAGAATACAGGCTCCAAAGTCAGTATCAATAGCATAGATGGGATGATTAGTGGGATGCTTCTCATCACTGATAATATACACTAACTGAGCGTCCCTATATAATCTCCTACTTTCACCTCCAAAAACTAGAACGATAGCATAAGAAAAATAATTTTGTAATGTTCCACCCAATATTTTTATCCATCCCCTGGAAAGAAGCATGCCAAACTTTGGGGGTACATCAACTACCACAATATCCATCATCATGCTCTTCATAAGCAGCTGAGACAGGGTGATGGCTAGGTATTTGATTAACCCCAAGCATTTCACCTTCTTAGAATCGAAAGAAAATAAGTCATGATAAGGCCTACTGATGTCAAGGCCTAACTCATCCATGAAAACCTTTGGCATTAGATTATGGGTGGCACCTTTGTCCAGCAGATAGTTGTGAATGGTTTTGTCATGAATAGTCAAGGAGACATAGAATGATTCGGAATTGTCATCAAAAGGTTTAGTCATTGGGCTAAGCACAACTGCAAGTTTGTCATCCTATAAATTCACATAGTTGTTTGATGCTTGTGGGTCCTTCAGCTCAAGGACTTCAAGGATGGGTCTCTTAAAGGCTTCATTCTTTACTAGTTCCATCAGAGGCATCGATATTTTCAGCTTCTGGATTTCTGATTCAAAACTGAAAGGAGAAGGGAACTTGTTAGGGCCTCTCACCTCTTGAGTTGGAGCTTTGAGAATGATGGGATCAACTGCTGGTCATTTTTGCTTGTTAGTTACCATTCTGTAGGGACAACTGCTCTTTGGATAGGGGTTTCCTTAGCACCATTCATCTTCGACCTTAGATTGTATCTTTGCTGATCTTCAGTTTGTAGAACAGCCTCACCGTCCCACTCTTAGCTGGTCTGGTCCCTGAGTAATGACTCTTCATAGGTAGCCAAGGTAAAAAAGGAAGCACTGCCTTTGTCTTCCATACAATGGATCTCATCATCTTCTTGAAACTGGTCCTCTTCCATGATTACATTCTGGAAATGGGTCTTCACTCTTTGGTCTTCATTGGCATCTTTGCTCCTTTGCATGATATGCAACTGCTCATTTTCTCTTCTATATGGATTCGGATTTCTAGGAGCAAAGGTGTTAGGAACTCTTCCTTTCCCTAGGTGTTGTTCAACCTTTAATTTGGAGATTTCAGAGGTTAGTGACTCTATCATCTTAGTCATTTTATCTATCTTAGGGTCTGAAGATGAGGAAGATTCACCCCTCTGTCTCCTTCGGTCGACATGTCCCTTGAGTTTCTCTGTAGCCATGATGTTGGACTCTACTTCCAAGGATGGATCCTGCATTTTGACCAGAGAAGCACATCTCCTCTCCCTCAATAGTAGATAGAAATTAGAATCGAAGCCATTGGCATAGGTGAGCTTAGCAGAGGTAGGGGTGGGTTTCACTTCAGCTAGTATCTTGCTGTACATGCAGTTAAACCTTTTATTGAAATTAGAAAGTGACTCCCCATTTTCCCTTTTCAGGTCCAAACTTAGTATGATAGTAGATCAGATCTTTCTTATCACCCCAATGCTTTAGGAACACATCATCTAGGGCCTCAATATCTGTTATAGATATAGGGGTCAATTCTCTAAACCATTTTCTTGCCTCTCCATCTAGGCTTTGGACAAATACTCTCATCCATACATCATCTTCACTAATGTCTAGATTATCATCATAGCTATAAAAGGACTCAATATGTTCTTCAGCTGTAACCCCTTCAGTCCCAGTGAACTTAGGCATGTATTTCTGATATTCTCTAGTAGGCATTGCATTCGAAGGAGTGGGCAGTACTAGAGGTCCATACCTAGCAGCTATGATTCTTTCCATTTTGGTGAGTGCTTGTGGACCTGCCATGGCTATGGTGGATGGAAGAATACTGTCAGTCTGGATGATAGAAAGATGAGGGTTGACTAATAGGACTAAAGGAATATGAGGGATAGGAGGTGAGGTTTCCTTCGGGCTTAAAGCAAGAGGAGAACCTAAAGAATAAGGAGCTTTATGAATCCCTAAAAGTTTTTCTTCACTGCTAGTGTTAGAAGCGATACTCTCGACATGTATTTCTTCTATTACTAGCTTTTCTTGCAGAGGTACAAAGGATTGTTTAGGTTTACCTGATCCTCATTCTTCTTTCTCTGATATCTTTCTTCCTTTGATGATCTTTTCAGGGTCAGGTACTGGGTCAGCTGGTGACTTCTGAGGATTTCTCCAAGTATGCCTCACAAACTGAGCCAGAAATATGATGTGGAATCACAAAGAGGTTTGGCCTCAAGAAGAGTCACGAGATAGATGATTATAACCAAAAATGTGTCCAGACTTTGTCTATCATCAAAGCTAGATCTGTGTCGTCTCTTAGGGAATTTGATCTTCAATCTCCTCTCCCTGGCAGTGGCGCCAATTATGTTAGCTCTCCAGGAAACTCTCCTAGGTTGTAGCTCAGAGATGCCTGGTAACATATAATCTTCAATATTGTTCTAGGAACTATTGGAATGGATGATGGTTTGGTTCAAGTTAGATGACCACTTCAACTCTGTTTTCACTCAAGACATGCATGAACATCCTCAGCCTACAAGGCTTTAGACCACTAACACTCAGTAATTTGCAGATTAAGTGAGTGAATGAAGAATACTAACCACACTAGCAGATGCATACACAACGTATGATGGCCAACTGCGGCCAATGAATGAAACTTGTAAATATAATCTGTCTAAACGGAGATAAGATGAAAGTTATCTAGCATTAAATACAGAAGAAACATAGATGACATATTCAGCAACAGATCCAATTCACCAATGCAAAGATAAGATGACAGTTATATAGCATTAGACATAGGAGAAAGTATGAACAAACCAATCCAGGTGCAAGTTTAGGAAAAGAAGGGAAATGAACATCGAGCATGTAGCAAAAAAAGAAGCTTGTATTAATGAAAATGAAGATGAGACGCTGTAAGGAACAGAATATCTACAGTCTCCAGAAGTTGAACTGCATAACGACAACCCTGATTACATCTTGAACTGCTATCACTACTTGGTTATCTGTCATCCTACCTCTGTATGAAGAAATTGTTATTTTTAGTCCATGATATGTTGAAGGAAAATATGTATTGTTCGAAGTGAACCTTGGTGAAAACACAACACTTGTGCGCTAACTAGTATCAACTACTCTAGTCGGTTGTTTTTCGGTTAATCCTTGTCAGCTCAGTCAAGTAGAGTAAGGTGAGGGGGAAACCTTAACATGCACGTCAGAGGTATAATAAACTACTTCTCTGCAGGAACAGCTTCTTCTATTGTCAATAAGTCAGGATCCCTCTTCCACCTCTGAAATGAATAAATGCTATGCACAGTTACAAAGATGAAAAATAAAAAAAATGAAAAAGTGAAAAAAGTTTGAAAAATATGAAAATGAATAAGGGGAAAGAAGAGAAAGGCTTCCTGTGCAGAGAGGTGATGTAAGTAACTCCGCCAGGGTACTGACCAAGCTTGTTGGTAGCGGAGCCATGCATGTGATCCTATGTGACTTCGTTGGAGTACATCCAGGCCTGCTATCAATGGAGCAACACTAGAGATGAAACTAAGACTCTGACGATTATAATTCTTGTGCACCTATATACCCCTCAACCCCAATCGAAATAACTGTGTTGCCTTGGCTTGGAATGTGTATCAATCAACCAAGAGCTTGGCAGATGCTACATATTACAATCAAGCTAGTGTGGAAACCAAGAGGAGCTGAGAACTAAACAATACTTACGTAGGTTTTAGACTTACTTTTTCACGAACAAGGTCCATTCAGAGAGTTGGAGTTCTACCAGTGTGTTGCCAAGTGTTGTAGCGGCTACAACCACCCTCCAAAATTTTTCCTTAGCTTTGTTTTGGAGCCTCCCTTTCAACCTTCACAGCAACATGTCTTGCTTCATCAAGTACACAAGCTTCAATGTTTTTCTTGCACAAAGGAAGTCTGTCGATCACAACATGATGCATTCCCCTCATAGGCTGATCACCCAGACTTGGTCCAGCTGCAGGTTGAGCATCTACCCCAAGAAATTGTGCAATTCTGGAGGCCAACTAGCCTTCCCTCCAGAAATTGCTCAATCTTTTCTAGCATCATGTTGGGATCTAGAATTGCACAATCTTGTCTAGCATCATGTTGGGCTCTAGAATTGCGTAATTCCGCCAGTTAACCCTCATAGAGAAAATTGTGCAATTTTCCCCAGCAGGGCTGCTCAGCCCAAAATTTGCGCAAATATGGGCAACAGTCAGCTGCTCTACCTAGAAATTGCACAAATCCCCTGGGCAGCCAACCCAGCTCCTAGCCAGGAATGCACATTTTCTCCCAACAGTTGAGTAGTCTCTTACATGTGCAGCTGAGTTGACTGGTTCCCTTCGGGAGCAAGCAAAATTAACTTGCATGCATGGGATGCTTCTCCCAAGGAAACATGCAAAGGCATCCCTTGTTTGAGGGATCTATTTTTAGCAATTGGAGGTTACATGCAAGTATCATTTCAGAAACCTCCCACCAAGTGTCGCTTTCCCAAGATTTGTGGCATGTGCATCATAACCTAGATGTTATCAAAACTCATCAACCAGATGTCACAGAGCTCATTCCTCACATCAACCTTGTAGCTCTGACATCCCACATCACATCTAGGAGATCTCGTCACACTCAGCTCAACTATTTGTGGGTAAGCCTACTTTCCATGAAGTTTGTTACATTTTTGGCACTTTTTGTATTTCGCTTCATATGAACGTTATCTACTTGATTTCAGTGAGTGCTTGTTGTCGTTTTAATACATTCTATCTTTTGCTAGCACCATTTTAGTTTTCATTAACATCTCACTGCTATCGCATTCATGAAACTGTTTTTCACAAACGTTCGTCGATTCAGCGACTCACCTCACCCACATGCATGTTGTTCCATTTTTGAATCTATCATTCACCATTTGCATGCACGATAATTCACTTATGCTTACACTCAGAATCACCACGCATTCGCATTCACATTTGCATTCAGTGTCCCGTTGGCGAGTCTGGGCAGTCTTGGCCTAGACTTTGCCTCACCAAGACCACATTGCGCAATCTGGAGAGGGAAGGCTCTACCTTCCTCTCCCGAAATGCACATTTCTACCCAAGCATTGTTCTCCAGTATTGCATTCCACAATTCTAAGGGACAGTGGTTGCTAGTCTAGAAAATTGCATAATGTAGTCACTGAGCCTGCAACCATTGCCAGCTAAGATTGTGCATTGTGCAATTCCAACAGTCAGTCAGCCTCCCAACAGCCCAAAATATGCCTTGCACAGTCTTGGCAGTCAGTCTCCCGACCTCCCAGGGGAGATTGCGCGACCTTCATGATCAGTCACACAGGTATGTTACAAGTCAGTTCTCAAGTTCATTTTAGTTTTCGACTGAAAAATTGCTTTCCATGAGTGTTGCCATGTCTCCGGGTATCACAAGTGTTCAACTGCCTCTCAATAGCCTAAGTACAATGGTTTCTAGGAGAGCAAAGTTGAAGACATCGTTTAAAGCACACTTTGGATGCAGTCAATCAATTGTCTATGAGCTTGCCTACTCACAAAGACATCAAGTTGTTCGTAGACAAGGACCTCAAGATATGACAACAACAACATCACGACGAGAAGCATCATGAACAACAACTGAAGGCAACATACCAGATGGAACAAATGCAAGAGGAAGGTTGTTGACAACACAGGCGGAACAAAGTTGCAAGCTCAAGTAGATCCACTGATGATGAAAGCAACTTTGGAGACTCATGCTATGAGGTGACGGTGCAATCACGCGAAGACAAAGAATGGAACAAAGAAGGAGTTGCATGTGTTGAAGCAACAACTCAAGGAAGAACATGAGTTGCACAGACAACCGAATGAGTTGCAGCAGGAATAGGAACAACAGGGGGCACAACATGCACTCACGGATGAAACTACGTTCGTACAAGTTATAGATCCATCCCAATAGCTGGCAAAGAGCAGACATGGTGAGCAGTGTTGTTGATCACATGCAAGGGATTCAGAAGCATGCATGTCATTGTGCGAATGCATGCGATCCAACCCATTCAACACGCTCACCAAGGCAAAGACAAGAAGCAAGTCCGACTGAAGCTGAGCATGTAGTTGACAGTTGATGTGCATGACCACCATCACACACTGGAAGATCAAAACGAACACTATACATTAGTGTGTTGTCGGTTCAGTTTCACCAAGAACACCATGTGCATGCTAGCAACCGAGTTGGATGAAGGAGCCACACCAATGCACCTGGATGCAATGGAGGCAAGAGTTCACTTCAACGAGATGTCACCATGGGGTGTATGCACGCCATCACGAATGACAAATCTTGGCATCAGCTCACCACTTCACCATCACAAGCATGTCAAAGAGTTGGTCTCACCACAACAGACCAACATTCAGTGATGTCTTGCATGGCTTGCTCACACCATTTTGTCTCACACGAGCACATGTGCATTATAATGTAACGTCATGTCAAGTGGAAGTTCAAGTGTCAATAGTTGGATGTAACAGTCATAGAGTAGATGAAGAGTCATGAGGGTAGATGAATTTTCACAAAGGGGAATGTCAAGGGTCACCCCACCCTTTGCTATAAATAGAACCTCATAACTCATTGTAATGCCTTTTGGTCAGCCAAGCTTCCAATAAGACTATCTTGGAGAGAGATTGGACAGTATTGTAATGACCCTTAGCTTCTCCACTACGCGAAACTAGTACATCTTTTTGGAGGAGTACGCAGATGTGGATGTAGTGTTCCACTATTGGGACTAGTAGTTGGACATGGATGCATTGTATGACCGAAACTTACACTTCTTTATATAATAAGAGCCAACATGTATCATGCATATGTTGTATTGTATTCCAGCTATCTTGTTTACTCTAAATGGCATATGTATTTGTTTGCTTATGCATGCATGTATGGACTATTCTATATGAGTATGTATGAATTTTTCTTAAATGTGTTGTTGGTTTAACCATCACTTTGGATTGCTTGCTAACTCGCTTTCTAGCTGGTGATGCATCTTTGCTCGTGTGTTCCCTTCTAAGTCGAGTACTATTACAGGTTTCCAAGGGGCGCACTCATCTCAACCCCTCTGTGTTAGAACCTCTCATGCACCTTACTTGACTCACTGTAGTTGTCACACCCTTGCTACCAACAGAGTCATCTTACTTGTCTATATGCGAAATCACGGTCAAGGCATTACCATACGACCCACTGCTGGGACTTCTACACCAAATGGTCTGAGGTCTAATTGGGACTTCTTACTCAGGAGATCCCCTTACATTTTGGTGGGTCCAACACCGCCAATAGATCCCTTGTGTTCCTAAGCTATTTAATCAATATTTCTAATTAATTTAAATATTCTATAATTATGTTTGTTCATTGGGATTTTCCTCAAATTAATGTTTTCTTGTAGCTCTGTTGTCGAGTTGATTTCTTGATTTGGTTTTACATTTTTACCCATCATAACAATATATAATAAATTTGCAATTAAAAAAGAAAAACATTCCTCGAAAATTTTGGATTTTTTCTTTTATACCCAAAAAAAAGAAGATAATTTAACTTTGAAGCCAAATAAAAAGGGAAACTTTGAAGCGTCTAGAGTTGGCAGCCTTTACCAAGTGTGCATGTGCACTCATCTGTGTTTACAACTAGTCAATGAGTGGGAAATTTTAGTTGGGGAAATAATGAGACCCCGTGGGCCCTTTTTCATTATACATAAAATAATTGTGCATGCATTATTTTAGAACCCCGTGCACATTATTTTTAAAATAATGGGTGCATATTTTTGTTCCTTGTAAGAATATGTGGAGGTATGAAAATGGCCTAACATAAGTAAAAAGAAACATGCTCGCATTCCTAAAAATGCATGCCTTTTCCTAAAAAAAAATACATTTGTACACTTATGTTGTATTGGTTAGCATCTATGTGGAAGCACCTAGCTATAATTCTAAGCTACATCAATTGATTTCCTACATAATTCTAAGCTACATCAATTGATTTCATTCATACCCACATTTCATTTGTTTTCCTCAAAATGTTTTCCGTACAAAATCAGTCGGCCTCTAATTGAGTGTCAAATAGTCTTTTTAGTGCTACTTTACCAACCATATCCTACCCATCTATGACAGTTAACTATAACAAGTTATTTAAACTTCCTAGATCCTCTCGGAGATGGTTGCATTCATTCATTAAATGAACGTGTGGAGTATCAATATCTTGAGTATTATGTACATAGATTTATAAACTTTTTTAGGATTGTTTAATTAATTGGAAACTACCATCATCATGGAAGAGGTATAGTTTGTTGTTTATTTTAATAGTATGTGTCTGATAGTTGTGAAGGGAATTTATTTTTTTCCTTGCAAATCAAACCAATGGAGTAGCATAAGTAGAACCAACACATATCCATTTTAGGTGTATTGGATAATATCAATCAAAGGACAATTCACACTATATTAATTAAATTAATGGAAAAATGTATTTCCATAAAGTTTCCTTTATTATGAGATAAATCAACCATAAGCCTACCACTTATGTATCACTATCTCTAACTTTTGGATACCCCCTACAAGTATATTTGAATCCTCATAGAGTTTATTATTTTCTTGGTGATGACATTAATCAAATTTAAAACTACATATTTTTCTTAAAATTCATGGGTAGCTTCCTCTTTATAATGTCCTTTTCTCTTTTGAATTTTAAAAAAGAATGATTTGAAAAGGATCAATATATTGTTTTTCATCCATATCAATGGTTTGAAGGTTGAAAAATAAGAGAATTAAACTTACAAAAGTAGTTTTACTAGTGAGACCAGTTTGGAGAATTAGGATCAAAAATATTTTGGGACTAGTTTGAGGCAGTAAATGATGTTTTCTTGTGGTAAAAATTCATTGATTTAGAACTACAACCCTTAGCAATATTCTACGCTCAAATACATTTCCAACTATGTAATAATCACGTTAATTGGAGTTTTGATGCAAAAGTTATGCCTCCATGAAAATGACCTATTGTGTTTGACCACCAGAATTCAAGAGGATGCAACATAAATGCTATTCACTCTTGGAAAAAGAGTTATCCATGTGTTAATTATGAAGAATACTCTAGAAAGATAAAGTTGGAACTCATGTTGAGTGTTAAATGGGTCAAATATAACCCCTAGTTGGCTATCTGGTTGTGTTATAACTGGGTTGCTAGGAGGAAAAGTGCTTCCATTATATTCAATTGCATTTTGTTATACAGTGGAGTATAGTAACTAAGACTGGATAGAGAGAGGGTGGAATAGAGAGGGTTTGTGTTCTATAACATCCCATGTGCCACATGTCTCACTCCTTTATATTTGCATCATTTCCACTTAGAGAAAAAGAAAGAAGAGCAACATCACCTTCCAACTGGGTTTTCACCCAAAAGAGTTTCCCAAGTCATATCTAGTGTTCATTATGATTGGTGTGTTTTTGTTTTTAATTGTTCTCTATTTTCTACATTTTATGTGTTGTGTTCATAAGCAAAGAAAATAGTAAATCAATAAATCCACAATTCTAAGGAAAATTAACCCACATAGTATAAATTTCATATTTCAATCTATTTTTTTATTAGATATTTTTTGACGAACTATCCAAAGGAATACCCATATCAGTTTATAGATCAAACAAATTGAAGTTGATGCATTAATAATTAGAATTTTCTGACTCACAAATATTTTTGGAATTAAAAGTAAGTTGTTTTTTTCTCAATTGGTCATAAGTCTTTAGTCTTTGACTTAGATTTTTTGTTATACATAAAAACATGTAGATTCCCTTATTGTCATTTCCAACCTCTGCACTTCATGTTCTTCACTTTTTTTAACCTAATGTCTTCAAACATATTTATATTAAGAATCGTAGCTCATGGGCTTCTAGAGTTGTTGACTTCAACATGTTTGGATCCTCATGGGTTTCTTCTTTCTACTACTAATATTCCTTTTGTTAAGGACTATACATGTGATAAAAATATATACCATTAAGTAAATTATGCATTCATTAGAGTAAATTTGGAGTTTAAAATGGGTCACACAAAAAAAAACACTTGTTAATAAGTTGGGATACAAAAACAATAAAGTTTTGATAAGTTGGGTCAAGAATAATTATTTACATTGATATATATAAGTCATAAATGCTTATATATAGTATTATTACCTTAGCATGAGATCTTTAATTGTTAAAAACAAAAACAAAAAATTACTCTTGTGATAATCCTTGTGAGACTATTCATTGTCAACAAAAAGACTTGAAGCCACTACATCAAAATTCATCATGTCACTTGCAAGAATTGAACTTGGATGGGAATGATAATAATCCTTCCTCTTAGCCACCCAAGATAAACTCAATTGAAAATAGACAAATACATATGACAGATAGAAACAATAAATTATATATTGTCATTACTTAGGTATAATATAGAAGAACATCTCTATCTGAGTAAGGTTAGGTTTCCAAACTACAATGAGTTAGTTTGAGAAAAAAAGAAAATTATATATAGAGTAGATAGAAAACAACAAATTATGTATTAATTTCTTATATAAAATATATAATAACACCTTTACCTTGTTAAGTTAGTTTTCCAAACTACAATCAGTTGGTTTATCCTTGGTACCATCCCCAAAATGGGGCGAGTGCAATTATAATTTTAGTTATTTTGTGATTTCTAAATTTATTTATTTATATATTTAGGTTAACACATGGGGTTTTGAATCAATGACCTAGAGCAAGGAGTTCCTTTAAAGTGAACCCATTCACCATCAATCCAACGCCCCATGATTTTGGTTCTAAAATTATTATCATATATAAAAAAAAGTAATGGTATATATAATCAATTGTGAACTATTCTAAATAAATTATAGGTTATTTTTTAAGGATTTAAATATTATACCTATATATTGTATTCGAGGCAACTATTCTAATTTGAAGATTCATACATATATAATGTAGGCAAATATTCAATAAAAAATATGTAATTTAACACTTAAACAGGTAAATTTTCAACAAAAAATATGTAATTTACTATTAACATAAGTAATGTTTTTATGAATATTATCAATTTGATCATATTTGTGTATAAAAAGAGGGGGAATTTAAACCAAATTGGATTTTTTTTTTTGAAAATGGCCAAAAATGGCCAATTGACGAATATTTTCCCATAAAAAAATTCCCTAGTAAAATATCATACAACTTTAAATGTTTTGGTGCCAATGAGGCATAAAGCAAATGGTGACAAGATGTTTTGTTAAGGCGCTCCATGGTATAAAGGTCATGAATTTGAAACTCCATGGGAAAAAGTTTAGCCATGCTAAGGGTTGTTGTGGCCCAAGCTAGGTGCTATCCTCAAGTGATTTTGATGATTTAGATGCTTCTAGGTCGTGGATACTCAAGCCACCAGTTAGTTGTGCCAATCATCTTAGGACTCACATAAACTAGCAAACAAAAAAAAACTTTAAATGTTTTAGCACTACATTATTTATTGTGTTTGCATGAGAAATTTGCAAATCCTTCTTTCTTGTTGAACATGATGACCTCAAGACCACCCTTTCCTTATATAACATGGCTACTTATATATGTCTATCTACTACTCAATAATTCCAAATGCAATAAATGTAATATGGAAAATTGTTTCTACATGTCTTACTTGACTTATCTTTCATGGATTGAAGAGCTTGTAGGAGTGGCAATGTGCTACATGTATCTTTTAGATGATGCTATTGACACAATTTACAATGCATGCCTATCTATACACTTTGCATATGGGTTTTTATTTATTGTGCCAAACTCTTAATTGAGATATGCCTTTATCAATTTTACATGTTGGCTTTTCTTCAACAATTACATGGGCCCTTAATCTAATATTTTAGATATATGGTCCTTCAATTGCATATGTTATACTCGATTGAGTTTCTATTCTTGATCTATTATGATAATTTTTCCTATATTATTTTTTAAAATTTTCCTACACACATCAATCCAACCTACAGAACTATAAGTTACAACTAAGGATAAAACCATATCCTCGTTTTCTTAAGATGGTTTCATCACTATTGGCTCAACCAAGCTTGGAATTTCTATATCACTATCTGAGTGATCAAAATCGTGGGTGCGCTTCTACCCACTGATTGTAGGTATGATTATTATTGATTCTCTTTCATCATCCTTTAATGAAACATTCTCCCCTACTAAGGAAGAAGGTGGTGCCACTGGGGTTAGCACTGGATCTAGAGAAATCGAGTTGTCAGGGATTGTCTTCTGCTACTCAAAATAGTCCTTCTTTTGGCCTGTCAGGTTCTCAGCACTTATTATTGCCTTCTAATCCTATTGTCCATGACTTTTTTTTCTTGGTTCCTATGAGTTGAACTTCACATTTGATGAAGGGCATGCATTTTGAAGGTGCCCAGGTTGTTAATAAATTCTACACCTGAAAGTAGTGTTTTCGTAATCTAAAGGTTGATGATATTTCTATCCAGCACATTTGAGAATGACTCTATCTAGTAATCCTTCTCTTAAATCTTGTTTCACACATACAGATGAATGATATGAAATCTTTAGCTAGTTTTCAAGTAGTCTAATTCTGTGAAGCATCCAATTGAGTCTCCAATATTTTCAAGTATATCAAGTCAAACCCATTAAAGGGGTAAGTTTGGGAGACTTTACCATACTGGGGTAGCCATAGACTTCATGGTAAGAGGATTAAACTTTGGAAACAAAGGTTGAATTGAAAGACCTTCCTGGCCCCAGAACCAAGTACCTTAGTCGAAAATCCTTTGCATGTCTTCAAGATCCTTGAAGCCTACCAAAAAAATCATTTCAAACAAAATAGAAAATATAAATTCTAAGACTCGTTCTGATGAACCTGATCTCATAGGGTAGATGTTGGGGGCCAAAATCCATTGAATCGCCATATAATAGCCCACCACTTATAATTTTCTATATTTATATTGGAAAAAACCTCATTTACCTCAAGCACCACCCCAAAGGGGTGACTGTATAGTCTTTTATCTTTATATTGCGGTGAATGTAGAACGCTCGACCATAAAGGCTTGGCCTAAGAGGTCTTTAGGCTTGAGGGTATCTTTGAATGATAAGGATTTTTATGCCAATGTGGCCCAACTACCTTTGGAACCTCCTTTTAGGCATGCAATAAGAGAAATAGAGGCATCCTTCTCAATTCCATAATATCTTAGTTCATTTTCCATCTTTAGTTTCCTCCTTTTAGAAAGGGGCCTCGTCACCCCCACAAGAATTCTTGTAAGATTTTGAATATTGTCCACAATTGATGATACGACATCCACTTCACTAATCTTGATGCATAAAGACCTTCCAAACAAAGTTTTATTGAAAATTGGGAATTTTTTGAGAACAAAAACCCCAAAACCATTCATTAATCAAATTCAATTTGGTTATGAACTCTTAGGCTCCAAAGCAGGTATGCAACCCAAGATAGTTATAATAGACTTGGAAACCATTCCTAATAGGAAAATTATGTCAAACACTTTTCAAACATTCCTAACTGACTAGTGGAGAACTTGGTTAGCTATTTCGATAACACATTGTGGGAAAGCTTCTCCCACCCATGTTTGACACCCTCAAATTCCCTCATGTAGTCTAAGGCCCTTTTCAAGTCCACACCAGAGGGGAGACCGGGGACAATTAAGAGTTCTCCTCTAGTTGCGCTAATGTATACTTCTTCCCAGCTCATTGCCCCTAGCTTAGGGCCAATAGACAAGGGTTTAACCCAAATAGCATCTGAAGTGGCATGACTAATCCCTACTACCACAGACACAGAGGTGTCATTAGAGAACCAAGGGCCTTTTTGCTGCGCCAATTAACCAATACCTTTGGTTGTCCTAATTACTTTGGGGTTCCTTCAACTTGCAGGCAACACAAACAAACTCGACGTCATGGTTGTCGCACTTTAAAGGAAAAGAACATGCCACTTTTTTCTTAACTTAATATATAAATAAATAATAAATATATTAAATTCAAACATAAATAATTAAAAAGTTAATAACGTTATGTATTTATATAGTTATAACACACGTAGACCATATATATATTAAAAATAATAAACAGGAGTATATGAATTATATATATATATATAGATATATCCTAATAAAATTTTGTTTGAGTATCTTTAAAACACACCATAACCAAAGGACTATAACATACAATTTGTACATTAATAGATCGATCCAAATGAAACATCATTTAAGAAAACACATTAAAATATAATGAGGATTTTACCTAATTTGTTGAGCTTCCCACTTCTAAGGATCAATGATGAAAGCGATGATCAATGATGAAGGTGATTTGTTGAGTCTCTACATTTAGCACTTATAAGGATTAAGTTAGTTAGAATCATCATCTTTTTTTTCTTTTCTTTTTTAATTAAAGCTAAGTGGACCTCCTAGGATTTTCATGGACTTCCTAGGATTTTATTTTTAGAAATTGCCGGTGATTTCTAAGGAAATCATAATTTCAGTTGTAGTCCTCAGAGATATCTTTCCAATGAGGTATCATACGTGTCAAATCGAGATAATATGACCAAGTTATGACCCCGAGAAGGTGGTTTCCCAACTAACCCTAATGGGGCCCATAAAATCTTGGTGTGATATATCCTCGGGTTAGGGTTTTGGTTTTTTAGGGTTTTCTCTTATTGTTCAATAGTAAATAGGCCCTTGAGTTGCATTGTAACTCAGTTCAGAGGCATGTAGCCGCCACATCTCTTCTCAGAGATAAGCTACCATCTCCCGAACTAGTCTTATTTTCATTCTGTTTGTAAGCACATTTTAGTATTTGATATTAATGAAATGAAGTGTTATTTATGCTACATCTCTCTATTGTTGGAAATATCTGTAATTTTTTGCATTACTATTTAAATCCTGATCATCCAAGACTGAAGGATGTATACCAAGGGGTAGAGAGTGTCTTAGAGCAGCTTTGTTTCATCATCCAAAGGAGGTCACAAGGTGCTCAGCCATATCAACAAGGCATGCAAGGTGCACACTATCCTTCTTTCAATTCAAACCAGAGTGCATCCTTCCAGCCTTGGTATCCTATATCCCCCTCACCTTGGTTAATTCCTTCTCCTTGGTCCTATCCTCCTCAACCTGTCAATTCACCCTTCTAGTCATATCAACCTCAACCTACTCAATGGGGCAAGCCTTCACAAGGATGGAGGCCTTAGGAAACTCAACCACCTGCTTTAATGCCTCCTCTTCTATCTCAACCACAGTTACCCCAAAATAATCCACTTAGGAAACCTTAGATGTCTGCCCAACCCAATATTGACCTGATCAACAAGGAGGCTCAATAGGTCTATAGTGGGGAAACATCATATCTTGCATATGCTATAGAGATCTAGGAAATCAACCTTAGGTATGGGAAGGTACTTCTAGATGCTTACCCACCTTATCCATATGAAGATAATGAAGAAGAGAAGGAAGACAATGCCCCTCAAGCCAATATAACTCACTAACCTGAAAGGTTGATCCAAACTAAACAACACACCGCTGAAGAGGCTAAACTTCTAGGAGAATTGAAGAATATATGTGTTAAAATACCCCTTCTTCAAGCCATCAAATAGGTGTTGGAAAAATCACCGCACCTCTATAGAATCCATAATTTCCACCCTGGGGATCCTACTCACTGGGTTGTAATGTTTACCACTACCTGTGGGTTTTGGTGTAACGGTAAACCTCCACATGGTATCAGAGCTATTTGAGGGCTGCGTCTGTTGGTGATCCAAATCTGAAGCCGGTAGAACTTCATGCGGTTGTCGTTTCCTAGATCTACTATTTCTGGCTGCTTTCGGGCCGAGAGGACTGCTCTTTTGTGTTCAGAGCATCCGTTCCAATGAGGAACCCATTTCATTTCACGCGAAAAGGTTTCTGGTAGCCCTATCTGCGTCATTTTTAAGATCTGGAGGTATACAGTGTTTATTTGCAGTTTACTGTTATTTTCTCTCTGCTTATTTCGGTTT